>ML421889.1:0-13283 GCA_005239525.1 Nicotiana knightiana | reverse complement strand
ACGACGACGACGGCGCGAGGCTTGCCTTCTTCTCAACTCTTTAAGAGCTAGAAGAAGAGCTTCTCTATATATACACATAGATTTTCTTTCCTTCTTCCAATGAGGGACAAAGTGCACTAATTTAAAATTTCACTTCCCTCCATTTCTTTTCCCACCATTTTCCATTCACTCTCTTTAAGTTATACCAAGCTTAAAATTAAGCTAAATTAAGCTACACTAAGCTTAAAGACCAACAATTTCTTCTTATAATCTTTTTGTAGATTATTATTCATCAGAATTAGAAATGATATCATCACCAACTACCACCATCCCGCCGTTCGTTGGCCTTATTGTAATGGTTCTTACGCTAATTTGCGTGTCGATTTTACTCATCTTGATTACCATCAACACTGATACTATTTCTATCAATATTGGGGATGTCAAAATCACGTTTAAGGACGTTTTTGCTTACAGGTATAATTATCACTTTACTATAATTTATATTTTCTAAAGAAATACTCCCTTCGTCCCATTTTATGTGATACTTTATTTTTTTTAAGTCAGTCCCAAAAAAATGACATACTTTATATTTAATAATAAATCAAATTTAAATTTCTATTACTAATTAACTTTTATGAGAATATTCAGATACCTGATGTTTACTATGATCATTGGAATATATGGTACACACTCTTCTCCAAACTGCTTTCTCAATTTGCCTTGTGAGAACAGGAAATTCCTTTGGTGGTGACTGGTGAGGGTTTCCCTCAAGTTGACTTCTATTGTGACAAAGTAATTTTTTTTTACTTATCCCTTTTACTAGATGGTAAAACTAGAAAAATATTTGTTGTAAGAAGAGAGAGAAAAGAAGAGAACAAACATAAAGTACAATAAAGACAGTCACTCACACCTCAAATAATAATTGAAGCAGTAGATTTAACTCATATATAGGGACAATATAACCATTTAATTTACAAAATCATGTAGTATATAGTAAATAATAAGTAACATGTTATAACAAATTTTATTATAGGTTAGTGTGTATAACTTTAAAATTCATAAGTTAATTATAAGCAAATTTCTATGTTAGTATGTAATTGTAACTTGATAAAATAGTATTCTAATGTACGAAACAAGGAAACAACCTTTCTACCTTTACTAGGTAAGATAAGGCTTGCGTACACACTACCCTCCCTAGACGACTTCACATGTGGGAATGTGACAACTAGTAAACCCAACTCCTCAATATGACAGCAACCAACTCAATTACTGATTTAGGTAGCAAACTCAATACTCGATAATGGCATTGCAATAGGAATTACTGAGACAATTAGTATCTAAAGCTATAGACTAGAAAGGAGATGAGAGGAACAGATACAGAAAAGGGATGAGAGGAAATCAGAGATCACTCATGATTTTAGTGTACCATATTTCAACTACTACTTTCTTATTTATTGTTATTGCTCTTCTAGAATTTGCTCCTGCTCACGCGTTCTCTGCCCAGGCTGCCAAACAAAATAAATTAGAGCTTTTGGCGTTTTGCAAATTCTCGTGATGCGCCTCACGTTTCCAGTTCCTTGAGGATCCATGGCGTGGCTTCTGACTTGGATATCTGATTGGGCATCAGAAGTGTTTATAACATTACCTCCGTCCCCGAAAAGAACCTTGTCCTCAAGGTTCGGATTATCCTGTGATGGGGTAGTATCGCGTAAATGCAGTGGCGTGACCTCTTGATCTGGGGATCCCACAAATCTCTAAGCACTGAAATATGAAACACAAGATGAATTTGTGCAGCTATTGGCAATTCCAACTTGTACGCAACAGGTCCAATCTGTTTCAAAACCTTAAAGGGCCCAAAGTATTTGCGTTCCAGCTTGTGCGGCGTCTGAGTGAATACTGACGGTATGGTTGAAGCTTAACATAAGCCCATTCCCCAACTTGCAATGTGACCTCAGTCCTCTTACGGTCAGCAAACATTTGCATACGACGTTGGGCCTGTAACAAATTCCCCTTAAGCTTCTCTAAAACCTCATCTCTGCGAAGGAAGTATGCCTCAACAAGCTCATGAGAACTGCTATGTTAAGTATAGCGAGCAAGAATTGGAGGTTCACGACCATATAGCGCTTGAAAAGGTGACATCCCCGCTGAAGTCTGGAATGAAGTGTTATACCAGTATTCTTCCCAAGGCAGCATGCCTACCCAATCTTTTGGAGAATCAGCCACATAACACCGAAGGTATTGTTCGACACATTTATTGAGAGACTCGGACTGCCCATCCATTTGAGGATGATAGGTTGTGCTCATAGCCAAAGTAGTAACTTGAATACGATGGAGATCTTGCCAAAAAGAGTGCAAGAAACGAGGATCACGATCTGTGACGATGGATATAGGAGGGCCATGTAACTTCAGAATATTAGCAACAAATGCTTCTGCTACAGTGATGGCAGAAAAAGTGGCTAGTAAGAGAGTGAACTGGGAGTACTTGGAGAGTCTATCAACCACAGTCATGATAGTGGTCTTTCCTCGTGATGGAGGAAGACAAGTGATAAAATCCATTGTGATCTCTTCGAATACCTGCTCTGGAATAGATAATGGTTGAAGAGCCCGGCTGGATGATGGTGAACATCCTTCATCTGTTGGCAGGTGGGGCAAGAAGATATGAAGGTCTTGACATCATGCCGCATATTTTTCCAGAAGAAGTTCGAGGACAACATGTGGAAGATGCGCACAATGCCGGAGTGTCCCCCCAAGGGTGAGGAATGGAACTCCTGAAGCAAATGGAGTCGCAATGGAGAATCTGAAGGGAGCACAATGCGACCCTTAAAAAAAACATCTCATCTCGGAGTTGATAGTCAGGAAATGTATTAGGATCATTTTGCAACCCTTGGTTGATAGCAATTAATTCAGGATGGATCTTGTTCAACTCCTTCAATTGCTCAAACAAACGGAATGACTGACTGGATAAGCCCATGAATGAGGCAACATGTAACCGAGATAGAGCATCAGCTGCGAGATTATGTTTTCCTGGCCTGTACACGATATCAAAATCGAAACCCACTAATTTCCCCAACCATTTCTGCTGCTCCGGAGTTTGTATAACCTGGTTAGTGATATTCTTTAACGCTTGCTGATCAGTGATGATAGTAAAACGACGTCCGAGTAAATATTGACGCCACTTCCCAAATTCTTGGGTGATAGCAAACATTTCACGAGCATAAGTAGACACGTGCTGCATCTTAGGGCATAGCTTTTGGCTGTAGTAGGCAATTGGATGACCCTTCTACGACAATACCGCTCTGATGCCTGTTCCAGAAGCATCTGTTTCAACTGGGAAGGGTTGAGCAAAATCAGGAAGTGCCAACACTGGTGTGGAGCTTAGACATTGCTTCAAATTCTCGAAGGCCTTTTGAGCTTGAGTTGTCCAAGAATATGAGTCATGTCGGAGAAGATCAGTCAAAGGACCGGCAATCATGGTGTAGTGACGAATGAGCCGCCGATAATATCCAGCGAGCCCAAGAAAACTGCGTACTTCCCTCACGTTCCGTGGTTCTGGCCATTGTTTTATGGTAGAATTTTAGCAGGGTCCACCGATAGACCTTGCTGCGACAGAACATGGCCCAAATAATCCACTCGTTCCTGGCCAAACGTACATTTGGACATTTTGGCCACAAACTGATGTTGTCGTAACAAATTTAACACATTAGTCAGATGCTCCATATGAAGGTCCTAGGTTGGGCTATAAACTAAGATGTCATCAAAGAAAACAAGCACAAAGCGACGCAAGTAAAGGCGAAAGACCAAGTCCATATTGGCCTGGAATGTTGAGGGAGCATTGGATAGCCCAAAGGGCATCACCAAGAACTCGTAGTGTCCCTCATGAGTGCGAAAAGCAGTCTTCTCAATGCCTTCAGGCCTAACTCTGATCTGATGATAGCCGGATAATAAATCGAGCTTCGAGAAGTACTTTGCCCCATGTAGTTCATCAAATAACTCATCAATCGTTGGAATAGAGAAACGATCTCTTATCGTTATAGCATTCAGTGCTCGATAGTCCACGCAAAAACGCCACGAGCCATCTTTCTTGCGAACAAGAAGGACCGGGGATGAAAAAAGGATGGTGCTAGGTCGTATAATGCCTTCATCAAGCATCTCATTGACCAATTTCTCCATTACTTGCTTCTGAAAATAAGGGTAACTGTAAAGCTATACATTGACAGGGCCCGATGTAGGTGCTAAATGTATCGCATGGTCCTGTGATCGAGCTGGAGGAAGGCCATGTGGTTTGGTAAAAACATCTATATAAGAGTCCAATAACTCGGACAAAGCTGGCGGCGAGTCAACAGGGATTGGTGGAGAATCACCAAGCATCTCCAAGTGATAATAAGTGGCAACAGCATCAGTAGCACATAGGCGCCACAAACTTTGGAGTTGCACATGCTGCATATCCAGAGGGGGTTCACCTTGCCAACTAAATTGTTGGCCATCTATAAAAAATTCCAACAGACATTGGCCATAATCCTTCACCACTCGGCCTAATGTAGCTAACCATGATACACCAAGAACCAAATCGGACCCATGCATAGGTAGGACATAGAAGTCCATAGAGAGGAGACACCCCTGAATGAGAAAGGGGATGAGAGGAAATCAGAGATCACTCATGATTTTAGTCTACCATATTTCAACTACTACTTTCTTATTTATAGCTATTGCTCTTCTAGAATTTGCTCCTGCTCACGCGTTCTCTGCCCAGGCTGCCAAAAAACATCAGTTATAGCTTTTGGCATTTTGTGAATTCTCGTGTTGCACCTCACGTTTCCAGTTCCTTGAGGATCCATGACGTGGATACGGACTTGGATAGCTGATTGGGCATCAGAAGTGTTTATAAAAGGGAATAAACTGGATATGATGTTCAAACGGTCAATTAGTCAGAGACCGTTTGCAATCTTTAATTTTGAGAGTAAGTGAGAAACTTATGTTGACGTTAACATGGCATTAATAATTAAATCTTTTTGTATAATATTAAAAAGAGTGACGGCCGGCCAGCTCCATTTGATACTCTTCCCGTATTTTCATTATCAGATAGATTCTAAAATGAAAAAAAAAAATCGATCAGATTTTCTGTCCATCTTGCTAAGTACAAGAATTTATTTCATGTGAAAAATAAATTGATTTTTAATTAAGTACTTAATTATTCAACACTAGTTGATTCAATTATCATCAATATATCTTGGTAAATGATAGATTTCTCAATGAGCAATTGGTTTGATAGTGTTACGTTAAAAATATAGTCTCCGGAGTATGTATTTGGTAGTGTATATCTCATATAAGAAAAAAACCGATAAATAATCAAAAACCCAGAAAAAATCGACCAAAACCGACAAAAACCGAATCGATAAAAAACGGACTTAATTGGTTTGGTTTGGTTTCAATATTTGAAGAACCAACTTACTTGGTTTGTAATTTTTTTAAGGAAAAAACCGACCCAAACCAAACCATGAACACCTCTAGTTGTAGTTGTTACCAAACAACATTGATGTATAGAGTTATTTCCATTTACATTTAAAGGCCGGGATGACCACGCAACCGTTGCAAAACATTTAGAAAACGTTCAACTGTTTAGGTGCATTGTGTCCCCAATATGCGATTCCCTATGTGTTAAATGTCTCAAACTAACCGGTTTGTTGTGTATGCTCAAAGAACAGATTTTATTTTTAGGTGGTTGGTTTTTGTGGTGGTAATCTGGCTTCACACCCTTACTTCACGAGATCTAAAGGAAGTAAAGCCATGTCCTCAGAGAGCCATCTACCCGTAATTAAGCCCGAAGATAGCCCATCGGCTATCCCGCAGCCACAGTCAGCAGCTGCTGAGGAAAATAGAAGGCTACGATACCGTATGCTACAAATGTGGGACGCATGGTCCAATGGTAGGGAACCACCCAGTACTATCCCGGGATTCCCGGAATTAATCCCCAGGATGGGAGGAACTACCAATGTCCCTATCCCAGTAACCAACCCATTCATTCTGTTTAGGTACCCCACTCTGTCAGCGAACTTCACTGGTATGCCTTCTGAGATTCGCTCCCAGGCACGATCTTCAGGAATATCATCTACAGTGTTCACAGCACCACCAGCCTCTACTATGGCACAACCAACACTGCCTCGACGAAGCTTTGAACCATCAACTTTCACCTTCCAAGCACCCCAATTTCAGTTGGACACCGCTTAGATTACCTCAAATTCCTATCCTCAGCACCCACAATTTGAATCTCTCATAGAACATGAGAGAGCCGTGAGGAATCCTGGACAAGAAGAGATAGTACAAAAGATGAAAAGCATCTAGCAAAGCCTCAAGAATATGCAAAGCCTGAGTGGCCAAAAGAGCGTTTCATATGCTGATCTGTGCATGTTCCCTCACGTGCATTTACCCGTTGGCTTTAAAACGCTAAAGTTCGAAATATATGACGAGCACGGAGACCCGATCGCTCACTTGAAACGATATTATAACCAGTTGAGGGGTGCGGGTGGAAAAGATGAGTTGCTAATGGCCTATTTCAGAGAAAACCTCACCAGAATCGCTTCTGAGTGGTATATGGACCAAGAAATTACCCATTGGCATATGTGGGATGATTTGGCCCGAGACTTTGTCCGCCAGTTCCAGTATAATGTGGACATCGCTCCCGATAGGAACTCTTTATCCAATTTGAAAAAGAAAACCGTGGAAAGCTTTCATGAATATGCTGTCAAACAGCGTGAGCAAGCTGCCAGGGTAAAGCCTCCAATGGACGAAGCAGAGATGGTTACAGTCTTCCTACACCCAAGAGGCGGACTACTTCCAGAACATGATGTCTGTTATGGGTAGACCGTTCGCTGAAGCTATCAAAATTGGGGGGATGGTCGAAATTTTTTGAAAACGGGCCCAATCTTGAGTCAAACTACTTTTAAGACTGCATCACATGCCGTTCAGAATGGTTGGGGGGTTTGATGAACAGAAACGGGAGAGAAGAGGGAGCCATGATGGTTTCGAGCTCGAAGGGGGTCCGCAGGGCATTCAACCAATCATATATGCTTCCTAAGGTCCCGCAAAACTATTATCCCCTTCAAGATGCTGCTTATGCCGTGACACCACCTTCCTATGCAGTGATGAACGTGCAATCTTGCACGCGGACACAACATTATACACAAAACCGAGCTCCACCTCCCAGAAATGTCCATCTTTACCAAGCTTTGTATAATCCCCAACCAAATGTTCCCCAATATAATCCTCGCCCAAGAGAGCCCCCTAGAAGGAATCAGTTCACCCCTATTGGTGAATCATACTCTAGTTTGTTCCAAAAGTTAGTTAGGATAGGTCTGCTGCAGCCAGTGGCCCCAAACCGGCTAAACTCTGAGTCCCCCTCGCACCGGGCTGATGCTAGATGTGAATACAACTCTAGAGCAGTGGTGCATGATATTGAAGATTGTTTGACTATTAAAAGAGCAGTGGAAGACTTCATCGAGGTCCAGGCAATAGTGCTTAGGGATGAAGAAGACCCTAATATGATGAACAATCCGCTGCCTGCTCACACTGGGCCAGTAGTCGAATAATTTGTGAAGATGAAGAATTTGATCCGGCACTGAAAGCCATTGAAGCCATTGCCGAGATAGAAGAAAATCCAAAAAAACGGTCGCCAAGCCTGAAAGTTCCCATATCAGATGGGAGTCTCGGTAGCAAGTCTTGCTATCCTTTCTGCGTCCGGATTATCTCAGGGTATGATCCGGATGTTTTACTTTATTGTCTTACTTTCCTATGTAAACCCTTCTATATTTTTAAAAAAAATCAAAAATCAAAGGGAATTAATATTTCATTTTTCCAGGAATGTCTCTTTTCGTAAATCTTGTCAGTTCTCCTATTCTTTTTTCAGTTTCTGTAAATACAGATTTTAATGACTTAACATGCTTGCGGACTTCATGCCCAGATTCTAAAACGTTGTCAGACTTCGAAATAATGAATCAATAATCATAATGCAAATGAAGTTAGGTTAAGGAAATATCCCTGAAACAACTGTCAACACAGGTGCAATCAAAAGGTACTATGTTTAATCCTCCATATAATTTCAAATTTTCTCCGGTTGGGATGATGAGGGCTTTCATTATCGCCACCCAAACACCATTAACCCTTTTCCAAACCCTTAGAGTTGGTTACTCTTCTTTGATTGCCCTATTTGGAACCCGAAAGTGTTATAAAAAAAAAGAAAATAATTGAAAATTGAGAAAAAAAGGAAAAGGAAAAGAAAGAGAAAACAAAACAAAATTGAGGAAAAACAGATAAAAACAAAGCAAACAAACAAAAACCAAAAACAAAAACAAAACAAAAAGTCCCTGAACTACGTTCAACTTGATTCTGAAAGGATACGTCGGCAGCCTCACTCTGGGGTTCAATCACACCAAATAAAAATACAAATTCCCCCAAAAGTGAAACTGGGGCAGATGTTATAATGGTTCGGCGATGGTTTTGCCTGAAAGGTTCCAAAGTTATAATTCAATCCAATTTTTTTAACCTGAAATCCTGTTCAAGTCCTTCTGATCAATTGGTAAATATGTCCAAAATTGGAGGATACAGTTACTTGGATCTGATACAACCAAACTAGAGGAATAAAATGAGATAATCTTATTGGTGAAAACCCAAACGGGCACCTTGAGGCGATGGTAAGCAGAGAAACTGAAAATGAGAGTCTTATTAGCGAAAACTCGCAAAGAGCACTATAAGGCGACGGTGAGAAGAGAAATGAGAGAGGTTAGCTGGTGAAAACCCGCAAAGGGAACCACTGATCGGAAAAAAAAAGAGATCATCAGTCACTGACATTGACACAGTCTCGGGCAAGGTTTCGAGGCAAAAGTTGTGATGAATTTCAGAGAGTCGGACGGTTTACATGGATCAGACATCCAGTCCAAGAGGCATGTCATGTTCATTGAAATCCGCATTTACTTCAGATAAGTCTTTATTTCCTTTCCCCGAAAGGGATTCCTCTTGTCTAAATTCATTTGTCTATTCCATTGTTTGTTTTTTCTTTCAATCCCTTTCGGTCTCACTCTATTCCGAAACTGAGATAAAGAAAGGATGGCAAGACTAATTTACAAGGTTCTCATTTGATACGAGCTAATATGCAAAAAGGTACCTAGCCTCGTCAGGGGCATCAAATCGACCTCGACTGGCCATGTCACCGATGCTTCGAAATCAGAACTCTTGGAAGGAGAAAATCAAATTGAAGTGCCTATAAAGGAAAATAAAGCTGAAAAGGTTGAGCCCCATGTGGCTAACCATCTCGGCAAAGATTTGAAAAGCCAAGGTACCCCAAATGCTCTGAAATTAAAGATTGGAAGAAAGAAGCCAGAAATGAAAGGCCTACGAAGGCGAAATAAAGCTGAAAAAGGTTAAGTGCCACGCGACTAGCCGTTGCAGTAAAGTTTGAGGAGCCAACCTAAAAAAAACACAAGTCAGAAGTGAAAGACCTACAAAGTCAAAATAAAGTCGAAAAGGTTAAGTCCCTCATGATTAACTGTCCTGGTAAAGTCTTGGAAAATTCAAGATCCCAGGGTTAGAAATGAAACCAATCCTCAGCGAGAAAACAAGCAGTTGAGATCTTCGTCAAAAGGACGGGCTAAAATCAAGTGACCAAGATGATCAAGGCCACAAAACCAACCACCATTTCAAACTGATAAATTGTTCTTTGTTTGAAGAAAGCAGGAAACAGGTGCAACCCGAAAGCAACCTTGCAAAAAGCAGGGGCAACCAAAACGAAATTGCACATGGGCTAGAAACAGCTTTGCAAAAACAACTTCAAAAGGGAAGTCTCCTCCAAATTCTTTCCTGCATTCACTTATTCTCTGAAAATAAAAGAAGAAAAGATGAAATGATGTTGAAAATGATTCAAAACCACGAAAGTATAGGGTCTCTAAATCCCTAGCTACATCCTTTCAAACATAGGATCCACTCCCTAGTTGATGCCAATATAACCTGATGCCAACATAGGGTCTCCACTCCCTAGTTGATGCCAATATAGTGTCTCCACTCCCTAGTTGATGTCAGCATAACTTGATACCAATATAACATGATGCCAACATAGGGTCTTCACTCCCTAGTTGATGCCAGCATAACCTGATGCCAACATAGGGTCTCCATTCCCTAGTTGATGCCAATATAGGGTCTTCACTCCCTAATTGATGCCAGCATAACCTGATGCTAGCATAAACTGATGCCAACATAGGGTCTCTACTCCTTAGTTGATGCCAGCATAACCTGATGCCAACATAGAGTCTCCACTCCCTAGTTCATGCCAATATAGGGTCTCCACTCCCTAGTTCATGCCAGCATAACCTGATGCTAACATAGGGTCTCCATTCCCTAGTTTATTGCCGGCATAACCTAATGCTAACATAGGGTCTCCACTCCCTAGTTAATGCCAGCATAACCTGGTGCCAACATAGGGTCTCCACTCCTTTGTTGATACCAATATAAGGTCTCCACTCCCTAGTTGATGCGAGCATAACCTGATGCCAGCATAACCTGATGCCAATATAGGGTCTCGACTCCCTAGTTGATGATTTTCCAACATAGGGTATCCACTGCCTAGTTGATGCCAGCCTAACTTGATGCCAACAATAGGGTCTCCAGTCCCTAGTTGATGCCAACATAGGGTCTCCACTCCTTAGTTGATAACAGCATAACCTGATGCTAGCATAACTTGATGTCAACATAGGGTCTCCACTCCCTAGTTGATGCCAACATAGGTTCTCCACCTCCTAGTTAATGCCAGCATAACCTGATGCCAACATAGGGTCTCACTCCTAGTTGATGCCAGCATAACCTGATGACTTTTCCAACATAGGATCTCACTCCCTAGTTGATGCCAGCATAACCTGATGACTTTTCCAACATAGGGTCCTACTCCCTAGTTGATACTAGCATAACTTGATGACTTTTCCAACATAGGGCCCCACTCCCTAGTTGATGCCAGCATAACCTGATGACTTTCCGACATAGGGTCCCACTCCCTAGTTGATGCCAGCATAACCTGATGACTTTCCGACATAGGGTCCCACTCCCTAGTTGATGCCAGCATAATCTGATGACTTTCCAACATAGGGTCTCACTTCCTAGTTGATGCCAACATAACCTGATGAATTTTCCAACATAGGGCCCCACTCCCTAGTTGATGCCAGCATAACCTAACGACTTTCCAACATAGGGCCCCACTCCCTAGTTTATGCCAGCATAACTTGAGGACTTCCAACATAGGGTCTCACTCCGTAGTTGATGCCAACATAACCTGATGACTTCCAACATAGGGTCTCACTCCCTAGTTGATACCAGCATAACCTGATGACTTTCCAACATATGGTCTCACTCCTTAGTTGATGCCAGCATAACCTGATGACTTTCCAACATATGGTCTCACTCCCTAGTTGATGCCAGCATAACCTGATGACTTTCCAGCGTAGGGTCCCACTCCCTAGTTAATGCCATCATAACCTGATGCTAATATAGGGTCTCCGCTCCCTAGTCGATGACTTTCCAACATAGGGTCTCTAATCCCTAGTTGATTTTATTTTAGACATAGGGTATCCAATCCCTAGTCTATGTTTCCTCCGGGAACACCACTCCAGCCCTTTTATTGCTTTCAATAATGAAGTAGTATAGAGTTTTGTTGCAAATAACTCACAAAATTTTCCTAGTGAAAACTGGGGCAGAAAAATTTCGTTCATTTGTTTTGGTGTTTGAACAGGTTATACCTCGAGGCACAGGTTTCGAGATGACCAAAAGAAGATGTCTCGATCCAAAGAAAAGAAAAGCAAGAAGTTGAATCCAAGTGCAGAAGCGGAGAAAATGTGGACTGTTCAATAAATAACTGAAGCCACAAGCTCTCCATGTCCCGCCTTAATCCGAAAAACTGAAGAAGAATGAGCTAGCACCTGCAGCTAACAAGCATCAAAATTCAAATCAAAATTCTGAATGAAGATCTTTCAAGACTCAAGATAAAGCTTCCGAAGACTTATAGATAGGAATCTTGTAACTCATAGCAGCAGTTTCAGCTGCATTTTCCTAACTCCAAACACTCCTATAACGACCCGGAATCACCCTGAGGCCCTCGGGACCTCAATCAAACATACCAACAAGCCATATAACCCCATACAAACTTAGTCGAACCTCCGGATCATCCAAAACAACACCAAAACACTAAATCATACTCGGATTCAAGCCTAAGAACTTCTAAACTTCCAAATTCCGCAAACGACGCCAAAACCCATCAAACCACGTTCGATTGACCTCAAATTTACACACACATCAAATATGACACCACGATCTTACTCCAGCTTCCGGAATTCCATTCCGACCCCCATATCAGAATTCCACTGCGACCAAAATCGCTAAATTTCTAACTTTTATTGATTCATGCCTAATTCTACTACGGACCTCCAAATCACATTTCGTACGTGCTTCGAAGTCCAAAATCACCTAACGGAGCTACCGAAACCATCAAAATTCAAATCTGGGGTCGTTTACACACAAGTCAACATCCGGTTGACTTTTCCAACTTAAGCTTATAATAAAGAGACTAAGGGGTCGTTTGGTAGGGCGCATAAGAATAATGATGAATAGGGTGGATTAGTAATGCTGGTATTAGTTATGCTTGCATTAGTTATGCCGGTATTAGTTATGCTGGCATATTTCTTATCCATTGTTTGGTTTGATGTATTAAAGCATTGCATAATTTCTTAAAAAATTGCTTGTTTACAAAAAGGCCCTCAAAATCAGTCATTCACTCTAACTTTTTAAAAGGAAACATATGTTGAGAAATATTTTTATATGAAAAAGTTTTTAAAAAAAATATTTGATTTGTCTACCTATATTGTAATATAGAACTAAATATTTATTTATATAAAAAAAAAAAATGCTAAGTCTAACCTCGAAGAAGTAGTGGAAAATATTCATTATCCAACCCATTTTTTAGAGAATAATATGGGTGGTTAACTGTTTTCTTTTAACCATGTTGCCACCCCTGCTTAAATGCAAGTCTAACTCTTCCTCCCCAAACACACACATCATCCCTCCCTCCTTTTGTTTTTTGTCTCTCTCACTTTTTGCAAATCCAATTGCAAACATAGGCTTTCTTTATTTTACGCGTCGTTTTGGGTAAATTTAAAGCAATCAAATGGAATGTATGACACCCCCCTCCCAAAAAAAATTCAAAGTAAACTCTCAACTACATGTGGAAGCCGGAATATCCCAATTATCAAATACACAATGGACTTGAGTTGTGCATTGAC
>ML421888.1:0-81686 GCA_005239525.1 Nicotiana knightiana | reverse complement strand
AAAATCTTATATTCTAAGAATGTGAATATTTTTGTTGTTTTTAATTTTCTTAAATAGAATCTATTAAGAGTATGATAAAAATTTAACATATTAATATTAGATATAAACTTAATATTTATAGCAAAAAATAGTATAGAATTTGGGTGTGGTCAAAAAATAGTTGTTCACAGGTACAGAGGGTGAGGATGCCTAGGGGTTTCTAGATAAGTGACAGAGGATACTACGTACTGTTGGTATTTTGGAGACCAGTGGCGTCTCATTTGTTACATTTCAGTTTGCGGATGCTGCCTTTACTTGGTGGGAGTCATTCGAGAGGCGTAGGCCGGTTGGTTCAGCACCTCTCACCTGGCAGCAGTTCTGTACGATCTTTTTGGAGAAGTATGTTCCTCGGTCCGACAGAGAGAAGCAACGTAGGTATTTTGAGCTGCTGCGCCACGGAGAGTTATCAGTTACTCAGTACGAGATGAGGTTTTCTGAGTTGTCTAGGCATGCTACTGAGATTGTTCCTACTGATAGGGAAAGGGTGAGGAGGTTTGTAGATGGTCTTACTTATCAGCTTTGGTTATTTATGACTCGGGAGAGAGTATCGGGTGCTTCATTTGAGCATGTTTTTGACATAGCTCAAGATATTAAATCCATTCACCACCAGGAGTGGGAGGAGAGGGAGGCCATGAGGCCTCATGGTTTGAGAAGTTCTAGTGGTGCTCCCTTCAGGGGATAGTTTTAGCACGGTATGGGTCGTTCATTTAGGCCTCCTGAACCAGGCCGCCTAGCATATAGTGGTGCATCTTTTGGGTAGGGTCCCCGTGGTTCTTAGTCAGGCCGTACTTCATTTGGTTCTTTCCCAGCTCAGAGTGCAGCTCGAGCACACCCAATTCAGGGTTCTTTTATTCATGAGTCTTCTAGTGGCCGTTCGGGTGCTAGGGGTTTCTATCAGTCCCCGCCTCTAGCTCCAGGGAGTTGCTTTGATAGTGGAGAGTTTAGGCACGTGTGGAGGTAGTGTCCCCACCGTTCCGGTGGATCTTCTCAGTAGAGGGGCCAGCCCTCGACTTCAGCTCCAGTCACTTCACCATCTGCCCAGGCAGCTAGGGGTGGTGGTCTGTTAGCCAGAGGCCTCCCTAGATGGGGAGGTCGAGTAGGGGGAGGTCAAGCTCACATGTATGCATTTCCAGCCAGGCCAGATGTTATGGCCTCAGATGCCGTGATTGCAGGTATTGTCTCAGTCTGTTTCTGAGATGCCTTGCCTTTATTTGACCCTGGTTCTACATATTCCTATGATTTTTCATATTTTTCCAGTTTTCTAGATGTTCCCCGTGAGTCTCTAGTCACCTCTGTTCATGTGTCGACTCCGGTGGGCGATACTGTTGTTGTTGACCGTGTGTATCGGTCATGCATGATATCTATTGGGGATCTGGAGACCTGAGTGGACCTACTGTTACTCAACATGGTCGATTTTGACGTGATATTGGGCATGGATTGGTTATCTCCATGTCACGGTGTTCTTGATTGTCATGCTAAGACCGTGACCATAGTTATGCCAGGGTGTCCGAGGGTTGAGTGGAGAGGTTCTTCTGAGTTTATGCCTAGTAGGGTGATTTCCTACCTGAAGGCTCGGCGCATGGTTGAGAAAGGGTGTTAATCTTATTTGGCCTTTGTGAGGGACGTTAGTGGTGAGGCTGCCGATATTGATTCAGTTCCTGTGGTCCGTGACTTTTCAGATGTGTTTCCTGCAGACCTGCCAGGCATGCCACCTGACAGGGATATTGATTTTGGTATCGACTTCGAGCCTATTTCTATTCCACCTTATCATATGGCACCAGCGGAACTAAAGGAATTGAAGGAGTAGCTTCAGGAACTCCTGGATAAGGGGTTCATGTGACTTAGTGTGTCACCTTGGGGTACACCGATGTTCTTCGTGAAGAAGAAGGATAGGTTCATGCGTATGTGTATTGATTATCGGCAGCTGAACAGGGTTACAGTGAAGAACCTGTATCCCTTGCCCCACATTGATGATTTGTTTGACCAGCTTCAGGGAGCCAGAGTGTTTTCCAAGATTGACTTCAGATCTGGGTATCATCAGTTCAAGATTCAGGATTCTGACATTCCGAAGATTACTTTCAGGACCAGATATGGTCATTATGAGTTCTTGGTTATGTCATTTGGGCTGACCAATGCCCCAGCTGCGTTCATGTAGTTGTTGATTAGCGTGTTTCAGCCTTACCTTGATTCCTTCGTCATTGTGTTCATTGATGACATCCTGATTTATTATCATAGCCAGGAAAAGCATGCTTAGCATTTGAGAGTTGTGTTGCAGAGGTTGAAGGAGGAGAAGCTTTATGCGAATTTTTCCAAGTGTATGTTTTGGCTTGGTTCGGTAGCTTTCTTAGGGCACGTGGTGTCTAGTGAGGGTATTCAGGTTGATCCGAAGAAGATAGAGGTGGTGCAGAGTTGGCCCAGACCGTCCTCAGCTACAGAGATTAGGAGTTTCCTTGGTTTGGCGGGATATTATCGTCGCTTTGTGGAGGGATTCTCTTCTATTGCTTTCCCCTTGACCAGATTGACCCAGAAGGGTGCTCCATTCTGATGGTCTGATGAGTGTGAGGAGAGCTTTCAGAAGCTCAAGTCAGCATTGACTACAGCTCTAGTACTAGTTTTGCCTACTGGTTCGGGTTCTTACACAGTCTATTGTGATGCTTCTAGAGTTGGTTTGGGAGCGGTATTGATGCAGGACGGTAGGGTGATTGTCTACGTGTCCATATTGTTGAAGGTGCAGGAGAAGAATTGTTCAGTGCATGATCTTGAGTTAGCTGCCATTGTTAATTCCTTGATGATTTGGCGGCATTATTTGTATGGAGCGCTGTGTGAGATTTTCACTGATCATCGTAGTTTGCAGTATTTGATGAGGCATAAGGAATTGAATTTGCGTCAGAGGAGATGGTTCGAGCTTATCAAGGTTTATGACCTCACTATCTTATATCATCCGGGGAAGGCCAATGTAGTGGCCGATGCCTTGAGTCGTAAAGCAGAGAATTTGGGGAGTCTAGCCTACCTTCCAGTAGCAGACCGACCATTAGACCTTGATGTACATGCCTTAGCAGGTCAGTTGGTGAGATTGGATCTATCAGATCCCCCGCGGGTGTTGGCTTGTGTAGCCTCCAGGTCTTCTCTTCACGATCAGATTAGAGCACGCCAGTATGATGATCCACATTTGCTTGTTCTTCTAGACAGGGTCCGCCACGGTGATGCCATGGATGTGGTTATTGGTGATGATAGGATCATGAGGATGCAGGGCCGGATTTGCGTGCCCAATGTAGATGGTCTTCGAGATTTGATTCTAGCAGAGGCTCATAGTTCGTGGTATTCCATCTATCTAGGTGCCGCAAAGATGTGTCAGGATTTGAGGCAGCATTATTGGTGGAGGCAGATGAAGAAAGATATTGTTGAGTTTGTGGCTCGGTGTCTCAACTATTAGCAGGACAAGTATAAGCACCAGAGACCAGGTGGGTTGCTTCAGAGGTTTGATATTCTGGAGTGGAAGTGGGAGTGGATCACCATGGACTTTGTAGTTGGACTCTTATGGACTTTGAGGAGGTTTGATGCTATATGGGTTATTGTGGATCGGCTGACCAAGTCCCCGCACTTCATTCCTGTTAGTACTACTTATTCTTCGGAGAGGTTAGCGGAGATTTATAGCAGGGAGATTGTCTGATTGCATAGGGTTCCAGTTTCTATCATTTTTGACAGAGGCACTCAGTTCACATCCTAGTTTTGGAGAGCCGTACCGAGAGAGTTGGGTACTCCGATTGAGTTGAGCACAGCGTTTCACCCTCAGACCGACGGGCAGTCAGAGCGTACCATTCAGATTTTGGAGGATATGTTGCGTGCTTGTGTGATTGACTTTGGTGGTTCATGGGACAAGTTTCTGCCACTAGTGGAGTTTGCATATAATAACAGCTATCAGTCGAGTATCCAGATGGCTCTGTATGAGGCTTTATATGGTAGGAGGTGCAGGTCTCCGGTTGGTTTGTTCGAGTCGGCAAGGCTAGGCTATTGGGCACATACTTGGTTCAGGATGCATTGAGTAAGGCAAATTTGATTCAGGAGTGGCTTCGCACAGCTCAGTCTATGCAGAAGAGTTATGCGGACCGGAAGGTCTGAGACGTGTCTTTCATAGTTGGGGATAAGGTGTTGCTGAAGGTGTCGCCCATGAAGGGTGTTATGAGATTCGGGAAGAGGGGAAGTTGAGTCCCAGGTTCATTGGGCCATTTGAGGTGCTTCAGAGGGTTCGGGAGGTGGCTTATAGGCTTGATATGCCTCCCAGTTTATCAAGTATTCATCCAGTATTCCATGTTTCGATGCTCCAGAAGTATGTTGGTGACCCTTCAGCACGGTTCAGCTCGAGGGTGATATGTCATCTGAGGTAGAGCCAGTGGCTATTTTGGGTCGCCAAGTCAGGAAGCTGAGGTCTAATAGTTTCAGTGAAGGTTCAGTGGAGAGGGCAGCCGGTGGAGGACGCCACCTGGGAGACCGAGCGGGAGATGCAGGACAGATATCCTCACTTATTCGAGACTCCAGGTATGTTTCTAGACCCGTTCGAGGACGAACGTTTGTCTAAGAGGGGGAGTACGTAACGATCCGGCCAGTCGTTCCGTGAGATTTACCCCATTTCCCCCATTTCTACATTTGTTATATATTGCTAGCATGTTCTTGTTGTGTTGGGTCAGTTGGTTTGGGTCCGGAGTGGTCATGGTGAGAATCGAGGCATTTAGTCTCCTAAAGTATCCTAAAAGTTGAGAAAGTCAACTGAGAGTTGAATTGTTGGTGAACAACCTCAGAATGCAGATTTTATGGCTCGGATAGCTTTGTTAAGTGATCAGGGACATAGGACTGTGTTCGGAATGAAGTTTTGATGTACGGTGTAGAATTAGGCTTGAATTGGCGAAATTTAGTATTTGGAGATTTTTGATCGGCAGTGGAAAATAGGCTATCGGGGTCGGAATGGAATTCCGGAAGTTGGAACAGGTTCGTAATGTCATTTTGGATATGTCTGCAAAATTTCAGGTCAATCGGAAGTGTTTTGGTTGGTTTCGGCGTAGTTGGCTAAATTTGGAAGTTTCAAAGTTCATAGGCTTGAATTTGATGTGATTTTGGTATGTATAGAATCGTGGGAGGACGAGGTTTCTAGTGATCCGAGACGTGGTCCCGGGGCTCGGGTTTGGCCGAATATCGATATTCTTGTATAATTTGATAGTTTTCGATTGGGTTGTGTTCCTTTGGTATATATTAATGATACTAAACGTGTTTTGGCTAGAAACGGAGCAATCGAGAGCCAATTTGAGGGGCAAGAGCATAGCGGACTAGTGTTGTTGCCCGGTAGAAGTAAGTAATGGTTATAAATCTTGTCCTGCGGGTATGGAACCCCGGACTACATAATTCTCCCTGATTTTAGAATGCGCACATGTTGGATGACGAGTATGTGGCACATACTGATTTTTGGATTGGACTAGGTCTTCTTCGCGGCAACTCATGAGTTGCATATTTTACTCAAAACCTTATGTTATGTTATGTTCTAATGATTGTTGAAATATTTGGTCTATAAGTCGTGTTTGGGGCCTCGTGCCGATCTGTTTAGACCCCTTGGGGGCTTTTTACTGTTGTTTTCCTCACTATTTATTGATGATTTCACTCAGCCACATTGTGCTTACTGTTTTCGAAACTCAGCCTGATTTACACTACTTTGAGATTTAAAAATGATGTTTTGGGTCGAGTACCCTGTTTTACTGATTCGCCCGAGTGGCCTTTTAAGTGGTTCTGCTCAGTGAGGCTGAGGGCCTGACTATGAGGTGCTGAGTGATATTAGCGCTTGGGATGAAGGAGCCCCTCCGAGTGATTGAGAGGCATGGATGACTGTGAGGTGCTGAGTGACTGATTATGAGTGACTGTGAGGCATGCCCTAGGGGCTGATTATGATACATGTTTTTTCCCGAGGGGCAACTTATAGTTTACTACTTTCACTCTGAGTTTATGAAATATGTTTTGCCCGAGGGGCCTCTATATTATTCATTTCATTTTTATACTAAATCTTTCGGTTTGAAGTTGTTAAAAATATGCATTCTTCTAAGGAATTTTCTGAAGTTGGTTTTAAGGCATTATGATTTCATATATCTATGTTTACACTATTGGATAGTAAGGATGTGTCTATTGTGATTTGATGACATTGATTTTATGTGTTTCCTTGCCGCTTAGACTTGATTTATTTTCATTACTACTGAGTTGGCATACTCACATTACTCCCTACACCCCTGTGTGTAGATTCAGGTGCAGATACCGAGCATTAGCCATTTATTTCCGTGTGTAGTCGGATTGAGGGATATAGAGGTAGTTGTTCCGCGTCCACAACATCTCTGTTTTTCCCTTCTTGTTGTATCTAGATTTTATTCAGATGTTTTGTATTATAATATTATACCTTTGGCTTATTTTCCTTAGATGCTCATGACATGTTGGCTCCGGGTTTTAGGGTTTGTGGCACTGTATATTAGCCTAGTTTATTTAGTAAACTATGTATATTTTATGAAATGCTTGGAACTTGATTGGGATTTTTAATGAAATTGTGAACATGTGGTAGTTGGCTATCCTAGTTCCACGATAGGCGCCATCACGGCCGGTTTAGGATTTGGGGTCGTGACAGTTTTAGCCTAAACTAATTAGGGTTGAGGCAAACCCAACATAAATAGGCCAAAACACATAAGAATAAAGGATTAAACGTTCAAAGTCAGAAAATGTTTGGAGAAAAGGATTTTCAGGAAACCCTAGTTGTAGATAAACGGAAAATCACTCAAAAAAACATAAGATTTTCATGAAAAACATGTGAAATAGGTCTGATTCTCCTCAGATCTGGACATATCTGAGAAGGTCAAAGATGAAAATTAGGGCTGTAGAAGTAAGATAGAGATGAAGACATGGACTTAGGAATCCATAGATTTAAGGCGAAAATAAAGAGGTCTTACTCAAAATCGAGCCAAAATGGCTTGAAACATGCGAGAAAAACCCAAAGGCATAGGCAGACTAGCCCTGGTCCCTTGAGAATCTCTTCAAGACCTTAGAGATGGAAGTACCCAGGATAGGGGAGGCCATTAGAGGCCTGGGGTGGTGAAAACCCACCATGAACAACAGTAAGTGAGTGACGCTGAGGGAGAATTAGGGCTAAGTTTAGAGAGCATTTGAGAGATGGAGAGGAGAGTGGTGGCGGGGACGGGTGAGAGTGATTAGGGTTAGAGGGGGTATTAGTTCAACTATGGTAAGAAGGTTCTGGGCCGTTGATCAAAATTTATCAACGACCAAGATTATCCAAGAGTTGGGTCGGGTAGGTGAGGGTATTAGGCCTAGGTTTATTAGGCTGGTTTTAATGGGTTTTGGACTGATTTGTTTTAGGCTAAAATTGAAATAAAAAAGGCTATTTGTTAACTACCGAAAGTAATTGAATAAAAATAATTTGTAAAATAATTACCAATTATAAAAATGATTTTTATGCATGGAATTTTTTTAAAAAAAAATAATTATTCAATATTTAAAAATACGATGGACAAATTTTGATTGCAATTATAGCCAAAAGGTGCCAATTTGGCTATTTACGAAATAATTTGGGCTTAATAGGACCATAAGTAGTAATATTAAATCAAGAAACGTTTTTGAAATCATTTGTAATGCAATTTTGTAGTTATTTACTAAAAATAAAATGCTGGGAAAATTAATAAAAATGTACAAATTATGGGAAAATATCAATTGATTGCCAATGCATGATTTTGAAGACATAAATGCATTTTAAAACCATTTTGGGAAAAACTGGGTATCAACAGCAGTCACGCTTAATCCTATTGTGGTGCAGATACAGCCACCAGTTGAGGTTGAGGTAACCGCATCGGTTCCATTTGAGGTTGAGGTAGCACCACCTGCAGCTGCACTTGTTCCATTTGAGGTGGAAGTGGCCACACCTTTCATAGTGACTGTATCAATGACACCGCCCTTCAGTACCAAGGTTGTACCCTAGGATTATGTGGTCGGAGCTAGAAGAAAAAGAAAGGCCAAAATGGAGGAATCTGGCGTTGCGCAAGGGATGACCAGCATAGGACGGGTTTGTACACCAGAGCATTTGGCAGAATCTAGTAAGCAGGCCTCCAACAGATCGCCCAATATTGAAACTAGTCCGAATGACCTTAGGAGGAAAGTACAAGCGAGTGAATATCCAGTCGTCGATCATTTGAACAAGACTCCCACTCAGATATCTATCCTGTAACTACTACGAAATTTAGAGGCACATAGGAGCACTCTAATAAAGGTGTTAAGTGAACCATATGTGCCCAATAACATGAGGAGAAATGGCCAATATGGTAGGGCAGGTGCTGGAAAGCCACAAAATCACCTTCCACAAGGATTAGCTATCAGCCGAGGGTTTGAATCACAACGGGGCATTGCACATTACAGTGTAATATGAAGACAAGTTTATTGCCAGAGTTCTAATTGACGGGGGATCTAGTCTAAGAATTTCCCTATTAACGACACTGAAGAGGTTGACAAAGGCCTGCATGATTTACAAGAGGGGACTATGGACAAGAATTTGATGGGTCACAAAGGGCTACCATTGGAGATACTAATCTATGTCTGCAGATGGGGCCTACATGGTTTGATGTCGGGTTTCATGTAATGGATATATCTGCATCCTACAATTATTGTTGGGACGACCATGGATACATGTTGCTGAGGTTGTAGCATGAACCTTACATCAGGCCGTGAAGTTTGAGTGGAATCACCATGAATTAATTATTCATGAAGATGGGAGCAACCCCATTTACACTAGTTAGAACATCCAGTGGTTAAAAACAGAAGAATGTTTGGTGGAGGAACCTACCATCGCATTGAATGGGTATAACTCAATTTAGAAGGATAATTGGTGGAGTTGAAAGATAGCGAGCATGCTATCATGGAAAGGAATATAAGCCCGGCAAGGGGCTTGGTAAAATTCTTTAGGGCATCTCCAAACCATTACAGTCAAAGCGCCATGGTACCACCTTTAGGCTAGGATATCAATACACCTAGCAGGAATTTCGCAATTGGAAACCACTACGGCGTGGTCCATACTATCCACTTGAGCAGCATGTGCCACACCTGAGTCGCACCTTCCATCAGACCTACATTAAAAAGGGATCAGGGGATGAAGAAGTGTTGGCAGCATTAAGGAACCTGTTATTGGAGGAAGATGACATGGACGGTTGCGTAATTGTTACAGATGAGGAGGAGGAAGGCCCTACTATCCGAGTTGTGGAGAGAGAAACATTCCTCAAGAACTGAACTATCAGACCGTCCAGGGCCCAAAGTGTCCCGAGGTAGCAAGGCTGAACCACATTGTTTACTTTCTTTTCTAAGAAAGAAAAATTATTTCCCTTTTTGGCATTTTGTTTTCAATAATATTCAGATGTTCCAAAACGTTATTTAAATTATTGGAAATCGCATTTATTTTAAACTTTCAATGAATAGATTTTTATTATTACCACTTTTCTCTCGTATCTTTATCCATACAGCATTACTATTTCTTATCTCGATGAACCGGCAACTGTGACATGTAATGATGCAACGCAACAAAAGGATAGTGATACAGAAGAAGAGGATGCCATACCCGAGGAAATCATCAGAGAAGTAGAGGATTTTGAGAACAAGCCAAAGTCCAACCTGGACGAAACTAAGATAATTAACTTGGGAGATCCTAAAACCATCAAGGAGACCCTCATCAACATTCACTTGTCGCCGGCAGAAAAAAAAAAGAGTACACTCAGTTCTTGAAAGAGTATGTGGACATCTTTGCATGGTTATACGATGATATGCCCGGATTAGGTACATCCATTGTGGCCCACAAGTTACCCACAAACCCAATGTGTCCACCAGTGAAGCAGAAACTCAGCAAATTCAAGCTTGATATGAGCCTGAAAATCAAGGAGGAGGTTACTAAGAAAACCAAGGCCAAGGTCCTCAGAGTAGTTGAATATCCAACTTGGCTAGCCAATATCCTGCCCGTTTCTAAGAAGGATGGGAAAGTTAAAGTATGTTTCGATTATAGGAATCTCAACAGAGCCGGCCCAAAAGATGATTTCCCGCTTCCAAACATACACATCTTAATCAACTATTGTGCTAAGCATGAACTCCAGTCCTTTGTAGATTGTTTCACCGATTATCATCAGATCTGGATGGACAAGGAGGAAGCTAAGAAAACAACATTCATTACACCATGGGGGGTGTACTACTACAATATGATGTTGTTCGATCTAAACAACGATGAGGCCACCTACATGAGGGCTATGACTACTATTTTTCATGACATGATACATAAGGAGATATAGGTGTACGTGGATGATGTCATCATTAAATCTAAGAAGTCCACGAACCATATAGCGGACTTAAGGAGATTCTTCGACAGACTGCAGAAGTACAATCGGAAACTAAACCCTGCAAAGTGTGCATTCTGGTTCCTATCGGAAAGTTATTGGGATTCATCGTCAACCGCTGGGGAATAGAATTGGATCCACCAAAGGTCAAAGCCATCCAAGAGCTACCACCACCGAAGAGTAAGAAGGATGTAATGAGTTTCCTAGGATGCTTTAACTACATCAGCCATTTTATAGCCCAGTCTACAGTTATATGTGAGCCAATTATCAAGATGTTGAAGGAGGACGTTGCGACTAGTTGGACCGAAGATTGTGAAAAGGATTTTGACAAAATCAAAGAGTACTTATCAACACCACCAGTCTTGGTCCCACCAGATCCATGTAGACCACTCTTACTCTACCTTGTAGTGCTAGATGGAGCTTTCGGCTGCGTTCTGGAGCAGCATGACGAGACAGGGAGAAAAAAGCAGGCCCTCTATTACCTGAGCAAGAAGTTTAAACCTTATGTGGCATGGTATTCTCTGTTGGAACATACCTGTTGCGCTTTAACCTGGATAGCTCAGAAGCTAAGACACTACTTCTGTGCCTATACAACATATCTCATTACAAGAATGGATCCCTTGAAGTATATCTTTAGAAGCCCATGCCCACTGGCAAGCTAGCTAAGTGGCAAATCTTGTTGAGTGAATTCGACATTGTCTATGTAACTCAGAAAGCGGTTAAGGGTCAGGCAATGGCAGATCACCTTGCTGAAAATCCTGTGGGAGGAGAATACGAACCCTTGAAAACGTATTTTCCCGATGAGGAGGTATCATTTGTAGGAGAAGACATTGTTGAATCCTACGACGGCTGGAGAATGTTCTTTGACGGAGAAGCAAACTTCAAAGGAGTCAGCATTTGGGCCATCTTGATATTAGTGGCTATCCAACATTATCCATTATTTGCAAAACTCAGACTCCCCTACGCTAATAACATGGCGGAATACGAAGCTTACCTATTAGGACTCAACATGGTTGTTGACATAAACATTCAGGAACTGATAGTAATCAGCGATTTGGATTTTCTTGTGCACGAGGTACAAGGAGAATGGGCTACCAAGAATTCCAAGATATTGCCATATCTGCACCATGCGCATGAATTGAAGAAAAGATTCACAAAGATAGAGTTTTGGCATGTTCTCAGGATTCAGAATGAGTTTGCCGATGCATTGGCCACTTTGTCATCAATGATGCAACATCCAGACAAGAACTTCATCGATCCTATCCTAGTAAGGATCCAAAATCAGTCGGCATATTGTGCTCATGTGGAAGAAGAAACAGACAGGAAGCCTTGGTTCCATAATATCAAAGAATATTTGGCAAAAGGAGAGTATTCGGAGCATGTAAACCATACTCAGAAATGCACGCTTTGGATATTGTCCAATCATTTTTTCCACAACGGAGGAACCCTATATAGAAGAACTCCTCATCTGGGACTGTTAAGGTATGTCGACACAAAAGAAGCTTCTAAGTTGCTTGAGGAGATACATGCCGGGACCTGTGGCCCGCATATGAATGGTTTTGTCTTGGCCAAGAAGATACTTAGGGCCAGTTATTTATGGATGACCATGGAGACAGATTGCATCTGGTATGTTCTGATGTGCTACTAATGTCAAGTACATGTAGAAATGATAAAAGTTCTGCCAAACGAGCTTAATGCAACAACCTCACCTTGGCCCTTTGCCGCCTAGGGAATGGATGTCAATTTTCAAATTGAGCACACCGCCTCAAACGAGCATCGATTTATTTTAGTGGCTATCGATTACTTCGCCAAATAGGTTGAAGACGCATCTTACAAAGTTCTGACTAGGAAGGTCGTTGCAGATTTTTTCCGTGACCAGATTGTTTGTCGGTTCGGAGTTCCAGAGGCCATCATAACTAACAATGCCGCCAATCTCAACAGTGATCAGATGAAACCCATGTACGAGACTTTCAAAATCAAGCGCAAGAATTCCACAAGATATAGACCTCAAATGTATGGAGATGTTGAAGCTGCCAACAAGAACATAGAGAAGATACTAAGGAAAATGGCCAAACAATAGCACGAGAAGCTACCATTCACTTTATTGGGATACCGTTCCACAGTCCGCAGATCAACCAGGGCAACTCCCTATTTGCTGGTTTATGGTACTAAAGTTGTTATTACCGCCGAAGTGGAGATTCCTTCCTTGAGAATCATACAAAAGTCGAGCTCAGCAACACAAAATGGATAAGGAGCTGTTATGAGCAGCTAGCCCTCATAGACGGAAAGAGGATAAACGCAGTATGTCACAGACAACTTTATCAAAACAGAATGTCCAGAGCTTTCAACAAAGAGACAAGCGGATACAGTTCACACCGGGGCAGCTGGTGTTGAAGAAAATCTCCCTGCATCAAGATGAAGCTAAGGGGAAATTCTTTCCCAACTGGCAAGGTCATTACATGGTTCACAAAATATTGACAAGAGGAGCCCTCATACTCACAAAACTGGACGGAGAAATCTGACCAAAGCCAATCAATTCAGATGCAGTCAAGCGATATTATGTGTAAATTATTTATGTTTTCCTCATATGATGTAAATTGAACTACGCTCGACCCGATTCCCATTTAAGAGGGGATATGTAGGTAGCCCTATGTGTTTGGTCACAATTCAGTAAAAGTTCTATTTCCTCCACAATCAGAATTTGGGGCGGAATTTTAAGGAGAAACCTCAAAATTCCGAAGCAAATTCAGTCGATTGCATCGTATGGAATAGTCAGAAGTGTTGTCCATTTAAGTGGGGCAGAATTTTGAGGGGGACCCTCAAAATTTTACAGTCACAATGTCTCTGATCGTTCACGGTCACTGGTTCATCTAACCGATTTCTAAACTATATATTACTATGTCTTTGAAAACTATGCATGCCTGCTTTTGAAATAAGCTCTATTTTAGCAAATGCTGCCCCAATAATTCGAATAGAATCTTAAGAAAGAGTGAAGCAAGTCAAGCAAGCCGACGGAGGCACGAACCGACCTCCCCCTACAAAACTCACGTTTTTTCTTTGAATGAAGGAAAAAGGAATATGCACACCTTGGAACCATAACATTCATTATAACAAGGATACCGAACCCACTTCCTGCTAAGAAATACTCTGCTATCATCCATTATTTGCTCATCGCATGAGATTAAGCATTATCTCAAATCATGCATAAGGCTAAAAACTACCTTCACATTTGCATAAGGTTAAGCCCTACCTTCTATTTGCATGAGACTAAGCTCTGTCTGAATCTTGCATGGGGCTTATCCCTGCCTTTGCATTTGCATAAGGCTAAGCATTGCCTTCAATTTGCATGAGACTAAGCTCTGTCTCAATCTTGCATGAGTCTAAGCCATGCATCTCTATTTGCGTAAGGCTAAGCATTGCCTTCACTTTGCATGGGAATAAGCCTTGTCCCAAATGTTGCATTAGGCTAAGCCCTGCCTCCATATTTGCATAAGTCTAAGCATTGCCTTCGCTTTGCATGGGACTAAGCCCTGTCCCGAATCTTGCATGAGGCTAAGCCTTGCCTCCTTATATGTATAAGGCTAAGCTCTGCCTTCTCACTACATGGGACTAAGCCTTGTCCCGAACCTTGCATGAGACTAAGCTATGTCTCAATCTTGCATGAGGTTAAGCCCTGCCTCAATATTTGCACAAGGCTAAGCATTGCCTTCACTTTGCAGGAGACTAAGCCCCGTGCCGAATCTTGCATGAGGCTAGGCGTTGCCTCTTTATTTGCATAAGAATAAGCATTGGTTTCAATTGGCATGGGACTAAGCCATGTCCCAAATTTTGCATGAGGCTAAGCCTTGCCTCTCTATTTGCATAAGCCTAAGCACTGCCTTTACTTTGCATGGGACTAAGCACTGTCCTGAACCTTGCTCGAGACAAAGAATTTTCCCTATGGAATTATCTATTCTATTCTTTCGGGCTAAGCTATGCCCTCAACTTCATACAAGACTATGTCATGTCTTGTTGCTTCTAGCGTCATGTTTTTGCACCTCATGGGCTGAATTACCGCCAACTTGTCCGAAGGCGTCAAAGTCTGAAGGCACCATCCTCATAGCCGGAAGACACCATGCCATGGCCTGAGGATCTCTAAAACTTGCATATCATTATTCAAAGGCGTCATGGTTCGGAGGCACAATTTTCATGGCTCGTGTTTACCTTGAAAATTGTGATTACAATTAAATTTAATTTGTGGTTCTAAAAATACGTGATTTATTTTATAACTAGTTGTTTAGGCAATAGATGCTAAGTGTGAGTTAAGGAAATGAGATAAGAGTGATATAAGATCAAAATAAGCAAACTAGACTTCCCGAAATCGGGGGTCTCTAATAGGCCGATTTAGGACATCGAGGTCGAGGCTCGGCGATAGTAGTAAATGGTCGATGAAGCTCTAACAGTTTTAAGGGCCTCGAAGGCGGATATTTATGATCTATGCTGAGTAATAAATGAAGAGAAATCAATAGAACACAATAAATATAAGCAGTAAATCAAAGAGATCAACAGTAGAGAATGTTTCTGTTAGAGAGCAGGGAATGTTCTTGTTCCTTGTATTTAATATCATATGTGCTAGAATTGACAAGGGTCTCCTTTAGATAGGATGGGGAAATCACAACATGGTACATGTCTAATTATTATAAAATATAAATAGCCGATACAACTATTTAATGGTCTGCTACATACTTGTACTATTCTTGTAGGTGCTTGTCAGCTTTAGCCATGTGTTCTTGGGAGTCCCGCGCCTCTCTATGATGGACATTGGTCTTCGTTCCCTCTCGAGGTATACTAATACCTCGCCACCGCGCCTCGAGGAACTGACCTCAGAGCTGATCCTCGGACCTAGCCTTGATACCATCGAGACCAGACTCTGGATGTCGTAGAAGCCTCAAAATCGATTGTTCTCAGGTTTGACCGTAGACAGATAGTCCCTTCGATTCTTGGAATGAAAAGACAAGAAACGATTTGAATTCTCAAGCCTTTAATGCCTTTATCATTGTGTCAGTTGCGCCATATCAAGCAATTGATGTGACAGAGAGAGGGGCCAAAAATATCGCGTCCATACAGCCCTTGAAAAGCCTTGGAATTGATTACAGCGGTTAGCTGCCTCTTGGACTTCTCTAACGTAGGTGATGTGCCCCCTATGAATATCTCTTCCTTCGCCTCATATTTTTCACTACATCTTCAAGCCTTCAAAAGAGTTCTTCTTACTTCTCTTGCGTTCTTTTCTCTGATCATATTTATTTCTCCACTGCCTCTCAAGGTGATAGGCTTTATTCTTCTTCTTGCTCATCCAAGGGCAACGCGAATGTACCCCCTCCCCTCCCCCCCCCCCCCCCCCCCCTCCCATCACGAGGAGTGTATCCCCGGACCTTGCGAGATGACATCGGATTTCAAGGTCAATAAGTCTTCTTCGAAGCCGGGACGGTGTGAACCCCTGTCCCGATATATTGGCTTAGTGACTGACATCGAGAAGGTGAAGGCGGACTACTACTGAGGGGATACGATGCTGGTGAAGATTCCCTCTCAGTAAGAGGACATAACAACCCACGAGGCCGGCTTCCTTAGTGTGTATATTTACCCGTTTACCCTTGGTCCACTGGAGCCATCTTCACCCTCAATAGACCCCGTGATTCTTGACTTCTGCGAACAATATCGAGTGACTCTTGGCCAGATTCATCCATCATTTTGGCGCATTATTTACATGATCAGATATTTTGCTAATAATTTTAAAGGTATGCCCTTTATCCTTGACCACTTGGCCAGAATGTGCATCACTCGACTCTTCCGTGGTGGCCTGATTAAACTCAAACGCCGGGCCTCAAGGGCCTTCTTTGCTTGCACTGACAAGGTTAGGGTCAGAGGGTGGATGAGCCGATTTATCTGAGTTAGGACCTCAGACCTAATTCCGGTAGAGAGGATGTCGTCCCCCCAAGAGTGGAACATGAAACGTAAGTGGATACGTTAGTCAGGTATCTTTCTTTTCCTTTCCGTTAATTTCTCCATGAACAACTCCTGTCGTTGATGCAGTTGTTGCGATGTACCCTGGTGCGGTTAAGGATCTCTCGGTACGGGTTAACCAGCTAGATTCGATTTTCCCTTATGTCGAGTGCATGTGGAGCAATTTATCAGGGGCTCAGTAGGAAGAAAAGAACCATGGTAAGCCTTTATTATTGTCGTAATTGCATTTCTAATAAGAAACATAACCGGTCACATCCTTGCACCTCATGGTCACATTTTGTATTTGCGCATGTCTGGGCGAGGCTTCCATGATGAGGGACGCACCGCCTAAGGATGCAGGTACCCTGAAACCGGACAAAAAAAATAAGAAAATACAAAAATCCCCGGCTGAACCTTCGAAATCAAAGAAGGCCAAAATGAAAGAATCCAGGGTTGAGTCAACGGCCTTAACTCCCGAAGTTTTTGAGAGTCCTCGGACTGAAGGTGAGGAAAGAATTGATTCCTCGATAATGCCTGTGAGAGGAGAAAGCCTGGTTGTCCCACATATTGTTGAGTCGATGGTTTTCATGTCGGAGGCATCTAAATTAGAGCTTGATGTTGTTGTTGCCCCGCTTAGGGCTGAGGAGGCTGTCGAAGATGTATCAGGTAACGTCCCCGAGCCGGCTGCTGGCCAGAATGTTCCCTGAGCTAGAGGCGCTCGGTTGGTGGGACGGGGGAGCCTAGTTTTGAGGTTCCTTAGAGGCAAGAGGACGCCCTGATTGATCTATCCGGGGTCCTTAAAGTGATCGACTTCCCTTTAGAACCGGCTTTACCTTCGGGACAGTTGCAGGATGCCCAAAATAAAGATTCTCCCGATGGGGGGCGTCTACTGAGGACAAAGTGGTGTTTGAAATGTTGTTTGCTACAGCTAAGGAAAACCCTTTGCTCAATGCCTCATTCATTTTCAGTGAGCTTGATAGGCTCATCGAACACGTAATCTTTCGCAAATTCTGCTCGGTTCCCCAATCTTCATCTTTCTTACTTTGTTTCTTTCATGCTTCCAAGCCAAGGTGCTTTATAATCAGACCATTGCCAAGTTTCAAGCCGAGTTAACTCACTACGAAGGTGAGTGCAGGAGGCGTACCTCGAGGGCAAACGAGCTTAGAGCTCTCTTTGCCAAGAAGGAGGAGGAACTCCGCGACCTTTGGGCTTGTTTCGAGGCGGCGTCCCGAGAGAGGACTTGCCTTGTTGAGCAGGTAATATATTCTCTATTTGTTTTTGTCTGCATATCTACCTGACTTTTAGTGTTCTGACTCCTTCGGGCTTATTTTTGCAGTTTGAGAAGAAGGATGCTCTGATGAAGGAAGAGCTCCGAGCCAAAGACGTCAAAATTCTCGAACTCAAACGGTACGTGAGTGAGATAACCACCGAGAGAGGTACTCTCCATGGGAAGGTGGCCTTGGTCGAACATCAGCTTCATGAAGTAAGGGTGAAGAGTAATAAATACAAAGATCTTCTTGTCGTGTCTGCCATTGCGTTATCTGCAGCTAGACTCGAAGCCGTAGCGCTCGTATCCTTGTACAAGGAGGATGTTGTTGCCACAAATGTTCAAGCCAAGAAGTTGTCCGAGGAGGCCGAGTTGCAATTGGCCCGGGCTGTGGAGCACACCCGGTTAGAATCTCAGAGGCAGGCTCTTGAGGATATACATGCTGGGGGCATTGATCTGACTGCCAAGATCGAGAAGGTGAAGACCCTAGAAGAGGAGGTTGGCATCTTGCTCACTTCTGAAGGTTAATCGAGCAGTGGCTCAGAAGATGACAGAGATGAAGGCGAAGTACCCCAGGGGGAAGAGGCCGTTGAAGACCCTAGGGACGGAGCTGGAGCTGATGAAGGAATAACCCCCGGATGAATCTGATTGTTCCGGATGCTTCATGCCTTTGCTCTTTTTCCGGGTTGTAGTTATAATAATCAATTTGGATGTCTTCTGCATAAATTCGAGTATGTTTTTTATGGGTCAATTAGGTGGATTCAGAGTCTTTTCTGTCATTGGATACTTAGTTCCAACTGGACTCTATTGATGTAATGATTGTTTCTTTATATCGAATAGTTGCTTAAAGCTATAAAAGATTTCACTTTTAATTTGTTCAGTTTTGACTACTGAGTATGAAATGAAAGGGGAGAAGGGGAATAAAAAGAGAGAGGTATGTAAAGCAAGAAAAAGGGCTTTGATGCAGTAATAACTCCTTTAAACAATCAGAAAATACTTTTACTGATATAATTCTTGTAGCTGGAGCTACCTAAGAAAGGGAATAGGATATAATTAATATGTAATAGTGAAGCTTAATATTGACATCTAGATTTTCAGCTTCTGAGCTCTTGTCAGACTAACAACCACTACAAAAATCAAAATTATTGTAGCGGTTAAAAAATGGCGGTTCATCAAAACCACCACAAATATATATCATAATATGGCGTCGTTTCAAACGCCATTAGTGTGTATGTTAAAATGGCATTTTTTTTAACAATTACGGCGGTTCAAGACTGCCATTAATGTTTAATATTAAGAACTTTATTAAAAACATTAAATGCCATCAAAACAGACGGTCTCTTTCTCTCTAAACCACAGACCTTCTCTCCAAACCTTATTGTCACGACCCCAAAACTACCATGGTCGCAGTGGCGCCTATCGTGATACTAGGCTAGCCAATCCACTATGCATGACATAAGGAACTTTTCATTTAAATCAATACTATCTGACATTTCTTAAAATTCCCGTTTTAGTATTTCAAAACAAGTAAAGATAGGTAAATCATTTCAACACTGCCCCAAAACCCGGAGTCATCAGTCATGAGCAACTAAAAGAAATTACAAATTCTAGCACTATTTCCGTAATACAAACAAGTCTGAGAATGTAAATAATGAAGTAATAAGAAGGAGAAAGGAAAGGTTGCGAAAGCCATATAGCTACCTCGCAATCTCCAAAATGCTCCAAAGAGAATAAATTAGCTCTCACTCAGCCCTGGCACCTGAATCTGCACACAAGGTGCAGGGAGTAACGTGAGTATGCCAACTCAGTAAGTAACAATCATAAGTAAAGACTGGGTGTTGTGACGAGCATTTAAATCATGTAATTTCATAACATAAACAATAGTGGAAATAAGTAAATTGAATCAGGAATTTAAATTCCAAATATTTCGTAAAAACTCCAGTTTTCAATGAAACTTTCTTAAAACATTTATTCAAAAATTTTCAATAGAGGCTCCGTAAAAAAGAAGAGTGAAAATAGAAATTTCATAACACATAAGCCCCTCGGGCAAGTATCACTCACAAAGATATCCTCTCGGGCAAGCCTCTCTGACACTCGTGATTCCACTATCACCAATCAGTACTCACACTCAACGCTCACGCTCAATAGGTACCATATAATAATCGATGCGTGCAGCACGATCCATAACCATATAGTTGATTGTGCTCACTGGGGGTGTACAGACTCCGAAAGGGCTCCTACAGCCCAACCGCTATATCATTGCAGCATGCAGCCCGATCCCCCCCCCCCACACACACAGCTATATAGATATATATAATGAGCAAGAGTAAAGTAAATAAGAAGTTGATTGATATTGAAAAGGTAAAAAATTGATATACAAGTTTAAAACATATAATATCTTAGAGATAGCTCTAACCAATTCTAGAGATAGAGGAATGTAATTCTTTCTCAAGTGGTAGTGTAAGGTGTGTCTTACAGGTGATATGGGGGGCTATTCATATCCAAAAATTAAAAGTACATAGTGTTTTCTAATGTCATCCATGATGTCATTAGGAGTAAGTGCTAGCTGATGTCATAGATGATGTAAGTTGTGATGTCATTGTGATGTCATTCTGATGTAATTTATGCTAAATTAAATTAGAAAATTAAATCAGGATCTTCTTCTGATGATGATGATGATGATGATGATTTGTCAGATGAAGATGCTTGGTTTTGTTGACCCGGAGTTTGACTCTTCAGAGAATCAAGAATTTTTTCCATTTGCTGAATAAAGTCAACCCTGCTGCTGAAACCGGATAGTTGTGCGTTTGCAATGGATTTTTGTTGTAGAAATAATAATTGGGTAGCATTTATTATTTCTAGATACTGCAGATAAGACATAAACCATTTCTCTACTGCTGGCACACAGGCATCGGATGAATCCCACATTTTGTACCACTTGCAGTGACCTTGGAGGGCTAACCATGGTAGTCCATTATGTCCTTCTGGCTTGTGGAAGGAGAACTTCTGGGAGTATATCCATGGGATATGAAATCTGTGGGAAAATTGAAGGAGCATGGGTATCTGCTGCTTACTAGAAAATTTGTGGCAGAAATAGTCATAACCTTCCTTTGCTGGTGCTGGGAGAATTTCAGCTCTATGACCATATGCAGGCCACCATTGATGTATATACCACTGAGGTAAGTCAGAGGCTAATTTTTTACCCCAAAGGATGAACCATGAATGCTTTCCAAGTTGGTTTTGGAAGGTGAAAGCATTCATCCATGTTGTCTGGTAGTCATAATAATTGTAAAATTGCGGATCAAAAGGCTGAGAAAGTTTTTTTTATATGGATGGGTGAGTTCCCCATTCTTTTGGTGAGATTAATTTATTAATCCACACCGTGGTGTGCGTGACATATGATTGGGTTTGTTTATATTTATGGGGCTTAAACAAGCAGGACTTGGTATTTGTAAGAATAAACTCACAGTATTTTTTGGTGTGTTTATGGGTGTGTTGAATGAAATTGCTTGAAGGGCTAAGTAGTTTCTTAGCTACCTCCTGGGGATTGGAATGCCAGAACTCTGGCGCAATTTGGATGAGTGGGTAGACACTCTCATTCTTAATATAATTAGGCTCATCGGAAGAAGAGCTTTTGTTTGAAGAAATAGGTTGTGGCACTGGTGAAGAAAATGCTTGATTAGATGTGGTTTTTTGGATGTTGGATGGACATCCTGTACCTATAATGGGGCTTGTAGCCTCCAATATTTTTTGTGTGGTGCTTTTAGCAGCCACAGGAATTGAAGAAGCCGTGTGACTTTGGGCCTCCACGGAATTTGAAGAAGATGCGTGGCTTTGTGCCGCCACCTTAGGACTATATTTTTTATATAATTGGTACTGATCTCTCAGTTGTTTTTTAAACATGCCAGGCATGGTTCTCTGATCATTGATTCCCATGAGTTGGTGCCATTGCATGAATTCTTCTTTTGTCCAAGGAGAAGTCATGGTCTATGCAGGTTAGGTTTGAGCTTGCTGGGATTCTTCTTCCTCAGCAAGGTCTGCCCATATTTTTGGATTGGAAATTGGGATGGGTCCTAAACTTTCTATCATATGAATTTGGGGGACTCCACTCAGGGCGTAGTCTGATGGTTTTTTGTATTTGGGTTCGCTTGTTGCAGTTGCGCTTTTTGGGAGTTGCTTAGAGGCAACTGAAGTGGTATGTTGTTTGGAAACAACATCTGTAACAGATTGTTTGGGTACTGGTTTAGTAATATTTTGTTCCGGTGGGGGAAGAGCAGGTATTGGAGGACCTGAGACTTCTTCTTTCTTTTTCCTTGGCATTTTTATCTCCCCTGCAAGAATTCTCGGGTAAGAAAGTCTGGAATACATTTTGATCTCCCTTTGATATATTTTATATCTAAATCAATAATAGATAAAATAGCTTGCCATCTAGAAAATATATGTTTAGAAGCAAGATTTTGCACATCCTTTTGTAAAACGGAATTCGCAGCTTTACAATCAATTCCTAGCAAAAATTTTGATTTAACAAATTAGCTTGAAATTTAGAAATGCATAAAACAATTGCTAAAATCTCTTTTTCAATTGTGGGATAATTCTGTTGGAAATTATTCTAATGTTTTGATGCAAATGTAACAATTTGTTCCTTTTTATCTTTTTTTTGCTTTAAATGCCACCATAACCAATGTCATATGCATCAATTTCAACTATTTTAAATGCAGAAGGACCAGTAAGAGATAGGCAAGGAAGGTCCTTTACTTTCAATTTGATTTCTTTGATAATATTGGTGTGGACAGAAGTTCACGGAGGTGGAGGTTTTTTCAACCTATCGTGTAGAGGTTTTAGCAAATTGCTAAGACTTAGGATAAAATCTGATACATAATTTACACAGCCTAAAAATCTTTGGAGCTGGGTTTTATCGAGAATTTGATCTGGAAATTTGTCAGCAAACTGTATGGATCTTTGAATGGGGACAATGGTTCCCTGCTCTATAGTATGACCAAAAAATCAGATGTTGATTTGGAAAAGACTATATTTAGTTTTTGATAGTACTAAACCATTTTCTTTGATAACATTAAAGAAAGTCCTTAGATGTTTAAAATGTTTATTTGTGCTAGTAGAGAATACTAAAACATCATCAATCTAAACAATAATAAATTGTGAAAAAGGATTCAAAATAGCATTCATTATTCTTTGAAATTCGGAAGGGGAATTTTTTAAACCAAATGGCATTACGTTCCATTCGTATTGCCTAAATGGTACTGTAAAAGGAGTTTTATATCTCTCCTTGGGATCTATTTGAATTTTCCAAAATCCTGATTTTAAATCGAATTTTGAAAAGATTGTTGCAGCATAAAGCCGCTGAAGTAAATCCTTCTTGTTTGGAATAGGGTATCTAATCCAACGAAGTGCTTTGTTTAAAGGTTTATAATTGATGACTAACCGAGGGACTCCTCGTTCAATCTCGGAATTTTTATTGACATAAAAGGCAGCACAGCTCCAAGGAGATTTACTTGGAGAGATGATGCATTTTTTAAATTCACTGATTTCTTTTTGACAGTGAATTGTTAGCTCGTGATTCATCTGGATAGGACGAGCCTTTGTGGGGGTGGTTTTTTCATCAAAACCAGGTTCATAGGGGAGTCTAACAATGTGTTTCTTGCTGTTCCAAAAGGCTGTAGGTAAATTAGCACAAAGTTCTCTTTGGATTTTTGTTTCCAAAGTTTTTATCTTCTCTTGCAAAGAGGAATTTTGAAGTTGATGTCGCATCCTTTTAAAAGCTACTTATTCTTTCAAAAAATTGATCTGTGCTTGTTTACTTTTTATGGTAGACAAGAGTTTTGTCATTGGAAGTCTATCGAAAGGAAGAAATTTTCTACTTCCTACACGGTCGACTATGATACCTTGTTTTGTTACCATAAAAGGTATGAGTTCTTCGATGAAAGGAGTACCTAATATAACTGTATTAGTAATGTCTTTTACTAATACAAAAGAATTTGAGACAGACAATGGGGAATTATCTATTGCGGTTCTAATTTCAACATTGGAGAGTTTGAACTTCATCCCTAGTTTTCCCCCGTTGGCAGCTCTAAGACCTTCTTTGGTTTTTTCAAAGAACTTTCTTGGAATAATGCCGTCTTGTATGCATTTGAGATCTGCACCTGTGTCAAATAAGGCAATAATATCCAAGGTAAAGGATTCACTAATAATCAGGATAACCCCCATATGCCATCTTCTTATGGAAGTTTTGGAGAGGTGCTTGACAAAAACTTCTTTTTCAACTTGTGTTGCTTCAGTTGGTTTGGGCTCTTCTGATTTGGTAGAGAGCTGTTGTAGAACAAGACAATCTAATCCATGTTTATCCTTAATCTCTCGGATTTCTTCTTTAGGAAACAGGATTTCAGTTTGGAGATCCTGGATGGTTACTGCTTTAGGTTTTTGGAGAGGGAATCTACCGAGGATATCAATAATGTTGTAGGTATTGGCAACTTGAGAATGATTTGAAAAGACACTAGTGGAAGAGGTAGAAGGCTTGTCTATAGCTTGTTTGAATTGTTCAAGATAGTATCTCTTTTGATCTGAGTCTTGGAGATTGCTTATTATTTCAAGAAGAAGATCTTGTTCTTTGGAGAGAACATTAATTGTATGTTCTTCTTGACTAGATTGGAATGAAGATGACTCTGCGTTATCATCTTCGAGTTGGTTAAATTGTTGCTCATGTTCATCATCAGCAATATCAGAAGTATTACTATCTTCCAATAAAAGTTGTTCGATTTGATTAAGGACAAACTCATCTAGTTCAAGATTTCTAACTTTGTTAGACAACTTGCAGTATTTGGCTATATGACCTCGCTTGCCACATTTGAAACATTTGACAGCATTGGGAGTTTGGAAGTCAATTGGTTTATTTTACTGGGAAGAGCTTTTGATTTAGAAGGAAACAGTTTGTTCTTCCTAAATTTGGGTGCAGGAGACTTATATTTCGTAGCCTCCATATCCTTGGATGTCCATCTCTTATGAGGCTTTGTACTACAAGATGGCAAGCCTAATTGTTCACAGAAGATGCCTAGATCGCGGCGGGTCTACGCTCTATCTTTGCCTAATTATCTCAATATTTTATCATGTCGATAGATTTTGAGAGCTACATGTTGTATGAGACTGGTAAGCTGACCATATGTGATTTGTTCATAAGGAATAACATCACCAGAATGCTGATTTTGGAGTTCTTCTTTAACTAAATCTCTAAGAGACTTAGGTAGGCCATCAAGAAAATTTTCTTTCCAGTATGGGAGGTTTCCGTCGGGTTTCTCGTAGATTCGAGTAATAAATGAATCTTTATACCATCTGAAATCAGAAAGTGTTTTACACTTAAGTTGTTAAGTATCTCAGAAGATCTTTCCCTAAACATACCTGGACTACTTATGAATGTTTTGATAATGGTATAAATCAGGGTGATGGTTGAATCAGGAATGGTATAACCATCCTGAAGAATTGGTTCTCCCATTGAATCAACGCGACACTTGTAAGAATTTGGTTCTTACCTTCTTCGCTGAGATGGGTATCCCACCATCCTTTAAGTTGACCTGTGAAACCTGCTACTAGAACATGGGTAGTAAGCTGGTCAGAACAATTATGAGAAGTTCGGTATGCAGTAGCTACCATAGTCATTTGTTGTAATTTGGCAAGAATATTGTATTCAGAACAACCATCTATGTTCCATTCATAAATGTTATTTGCATTATAGTTGTTCTGCATAACATTAGGTCTTTCTTCTAAAGAGACATCAGGATGGGTAGATCTAGAATAGTAAAGTCTTTGGGGTTGACGCCAGTTGAAGGATCATGTTCTGGCAGGGTTAACTTCTAAGGGATGGTTGTTAAGGGATTGTTCTAGTTCTGAATTGTTTTCTTAGTCAGATTCGACTTCTCAGAGAACTCCAACAGAAGAATCTTTAGTTGGCGTATCCTGAGCTATGGTTTTCTCAATTTCTAAGATCCTGCGCTGAAGGTCAGAGAATTGAGGGTAGTCTTTAGCTTGGTGGATCTGAAGTTCCATAGAAAAAGTTCTAGGAATTTCATAAGGTTTCAATAAAGGAGTTGAAGAAGTCGACGCTTCTACTGCCTTGGAATGAGTAGAAGCTGAAGGTGGCTTTGTAACTAAATATTCACCAAGAGATTGTAAATATTTGTTAGTGTAATTATTTTGTTCAAAAATATTTTTGATATCTTTGCCTGTTATAGCTTCATTTTCGTTTCTTAATTTGAAAGGATTAGCTACTACTTAAGTATTTGCGTAATTCGTTGAAAATCCTTGTTCTGGCGGACGTTGTGAGATGACTTCCTCTCCAGAGGAGGTTTTCCAAACATTTGAAACGTTGACGGATTTAGAAAAGGGTAATCCAATTGGTGATATTCAGCATAAGCTTCAAACTATTCAAAGAAAATTATTTGTTCTTCTATGGAGTTTAAAAACTCATAATAAATACTTTCGAGATTTTTTCTGTCGTCTCCTTGAAACTTTTGGTCAAACCAAGTTCTTTTGAAAATATTTTCTTGTGAATAAAATTTGCTCGAAGTCTTTCTTTATCAATTTGAAAATCATTTCTCAAAACACCTAACTCAGCGCCTAAAGCTGAATAAGTGGGAGATTGGGGTTGTTCATAGTTAACCTCGGTTTGAGGGGTTGTTCCTACAGTATATTTAGCTTGTGGAATTCTAGAGTCAAAATTAACCGTTTCGATTCTAGAAGAAAGGGAAGATATTGAGTGTCTTCCTAACTGAATTTCATACTGTACCGAAGAGGAAGAGACAGAGACTCTTTGGCTAAGTGACCTTTGGAAGGAGATGGCTACAGATCCGCTAGAATATTGTTGGATCTGAGAAACCGTAGTATTTTCCGGTTTCTCAGGCTGGGTAGCATCCTGTAGTAACTAGTTTTGTGGTAGAGAAACATGGCTCCGGAAATGGTTTTTGGTATTGACAGATGAGATATTTGTAGATCTGTTTTGAAAAGGACAGTTTCCGCTTTATGGAGGGTTTTCATGGCTCCAGTATTAAAGCCTTATACTGTATTCTATAAATAATTTCTACTAGTAAAGATCCAGTTTTGGTCTTATAATTAGCTGTTTTAACATTAAGAGTTAAAGAATCTAAGATATTTCTATCTCTAAGAGATACTGTAAAATTAGGAAAACAATCAAAATAAATTGGCCACTACATAGACTGGTTTCAACCATTCCTATGAGGGAATCATTGAAGTCTAAAAATCTAGAATCTCTAAAACAGAGGAGTAGAGATGTGTCTAGACCTTCTCTAGACAGAGGTCTAGCTGCAATCTGCACTAAACCAAAATGGAGATAATTGTATTTTCATCTATATTTTTTTATAGATTTAGGGTTTAAGAGTTTGATTTCCTCATGATATGATTCAAGAGGAATGGTTTGTTGAATTGTAGAAATATGGTAATCACTGGTTAAGGGCCAACGTGAGGACTTGTAAATTGCGGACTGTGGATGTTTTGGGATCTTCCTGTCATCAATTGATTGCTGCAAATTAGAAAAACTAATTTCTTCTTTGAGTTTCGGAGTTGAAGAAGATGATGAGGACGAAGTTGAAGAAGTTGGAGAGGAGAAGGGATTTTTTGAAGGAGATGAGAAAGGGTAGAATAAAGACATCGCTCAGATCTGTAAGTAATTATACCAAAATTAATAATAATAATTTTAATGCTTCATGTTCTTCGCTCAAGAGACCATTGGGTTCCATAAGGATAATATTCAAGTTCTTAACTCAATATTATGTAGAAAGTTAGATTCAAATATATAGATATATCTCTTCTTTAATATATAGTAATTAAATCGAATAACTTCTTAAGAAGTTGTTCTTTAGGATGATCCAAAGGTTATAAATAACCATCTATAAGCCAACTGAGAATTAATATATCCACCTTTCTCAGGAAAATTGCTTATAGTGTAGATCCGGAGGGATCACAGTGACATCCTTAAGAGATCTTCTTAACAAAATATAAGATTTAAGAAATATATATAAAAGAAGCCATATATCTATATATCTATGTCAAATCTAATAATACCATATAAAATCAAGTTAATAACAAGAATAATGATCCTTACTTCCCCCCATGCCTCTAATATATATATATATATATATATATATATATATATATATATATAACGCTGCGGCGTGCAGCCCGATTCATAATTATCCTCACAATCCGGCCCTCGGCCTCACTCAGTCATCATCCTCATATTTTACTAGTGTGAGGACAATAGTAAAATACCCCTGAGGCTCCAAACAGTTTGGCACAAGGCCCAAACATGGCATTCAACCCAAGTTAATAGAATCATTTCTAAAACACATGAAAATCATATGAAATTTATCAAATACGCAACTCTACAGTTGCCACGGGACGGACCAAGTCACAATCCCTATCGGTGCACGCCCACACGCCCATCACCTAGCATGTGCATCACCTAATTTACCAAAATATTACGAAATTCTGGGGTTTCATACCCTCAGATCTAGAACTACAATCGTTACTTACCTCAAACAGGATAAAATCCAAACCCGCGATGCCTTTTCCTCTTAAATTGGCCTCCGATTGCTTTGAATCTAACCAAATCAGTAACATATCATCAATACATGTTAAAAGAACAAAACCCACGCGAAAATTATCAAATTTGATCAAATATCCCGAAATCGGCCAAACCCGGCCCCCAGGCCCACGTCTCGAAATTCACTAAACATTACAAAACTATAATCCTTATTCACTCACGAGTCTACCCATATCAAATTTATCGAAATCCGACATGAAATGGCCATCTAAATCCGCAAAAGAACTCTCCAATTTTTCCTCCATTTTCTCCCAATTTTAACCCCAAATTCCAAAATTAAATGTTAAAAATTAAGATATAATCATGGAATTAAACCAAATTTGAGTGAAGAACACTTACCCCAATCATTCTACTGAAAAACCCCTCAAAAATCGCCTTCTCCCGAGCTCTCTATTGAATTTTGGTATTATGAGCTTAAACCCTCATTTTTGAACTTAAACATTCTGCCCGGTCAATCCTTCATCGCGATCGCGGCACTTGCCTCGCGATCGCGAAGCAAAAAAAAGGTCTGCCCCTCATTTAACCTTACGTGATCACGGAATAACCCACGTGATCGCGATTCACTGCCACACAACTCCATGCGATCGCGTAGAGCAATCGGCTCAGCTCACTTCCTTCTACGCGAACGCGACCCTGACCACGCGTTCACGAAGCACAACACCACTCTCACATGTGATCGCGTCCAACCCCTCTGCGATCACATAGAACAAACCAACGCAGCCCCAAGCTAAGCCTACGCGATCACGAACACACCCCTGTGATCGTGTAGGAGAAAACTAAAAGAAACACACCAGCAAAATCTGCCAACTTCCTAAGTCCAAAAATGGCCCGTTATGTAGCCGAAACACACACGAGACCCTCGGGACCTCAACCTACCCTTTCAACACATCCCATAATATCATTCAAACTTAGACAAGCCTTCGAATCACCCAAAACAACATCAAAATACCAAATTAACCCCAAATTCAAGCCTAAAGATTTCTAAACTTCCGAAATTTGCCAACGATGCCGAAACCAACCAAACGACATCTGAATGACCTCATATTTTTTACACACCTCAAAAATGACATTATTAACCTATTCCAACTTACGAAATTCCATTCTGACCCCGATAGCTAATTTTTCACTGTCGACCGAAAATCGCAAAAAATCCAATTTCGCCAGTTCAAGCCTAATTCTACTAAAAACCTCCGAATAACATTCTGAACGCACTCCTAAGTCCCAAATCACCTAAAGAAGCTATCTGAACCATAACAACATTCGGAGATCATATACCTATAAGTCAACTTCTGTTTGACATTTCCAACTATTTAGCCAACTTAAGAGACTAAGTGTCTCATTTCTCTCCACAACCACTTCGAACCCGAACCAATCAACCTAACACAACATAGAAGAGTTGTAGCACACAAAATGAAGCAGAAATGGGAAAAAATGGGTTGATCTCTCGGAACAACCAGCCGGGTCGTTACATTCTCCCCCTCTTAAACAAATGTTCGTCCTCGAATGAGTCTAGAAACGTACCTGGAGTCTCAAATAGGTGTGGATATTTGCTCCGCATCTCCTGCTCGGTCTCTCAGGTGGCCTCCTCCACCGGCTATCCTTTCCACTGCACCTTTACTGAAGCTATATCCTTTGACCTCAACCTTCAGACCTATCGCCCCAAAATAGCTACTAGCTCCACCTCATAAGTCATATCACCCTCTAACTGAACTGTGTTGAAGTCCAAACATTACACAGGTCACCAACATACTTTCGAAGCATGGAAACATGAAACACTGGGTGTACACTCGACAAGCTAGGCGGTAAAGCAAGTCTATAAGCCACCTCCCCAACCCTCTGAAGCACCTCAAAAGGCCCAATGAACCGGGGACTCAACTTACCCCTCTTCCAAAACCGCATAACACCCTTCATGGGTGACACCTTCTCCCCAACCATGAAAGATACATCCCAGACCTTCCGGTCCGCATAGCTCTTTTGTCTAGACTGCGCCATGCGAAACCGCTCCTGAATCAACTTCACCTTATCTAAATCATCTTATACCAAATATGTGCCCATGAGTTTGGCCTCACCCGGCTCAAAACAACCGACCGGAGATCTACACATCCTCTCATATAAAGCCCCATACGGAGCCATCTGAATACTCGACTGATAAATATTATTATATGCAAACTCCACGAGTGGCAGAAACTGGTCCCACGAACCCCCAAAATCAATAACACATGCGTGCAACATTTCCTCTAATATCTTAATAGTGCGCTCGAACTGCCCGTCCGTCTGAGGATGAAAAGTTATGCTCAATTCGACCTGAGTACCCAACTCTTTCTGCACAGCCCTCCAAAACTGCGATGTGAACTGAGTACCTCTATCAAAAATGATTGAAACGGGAACACCATGCAATCGGACGATCTCCCGGATATAAATCTCAGCTAACCTCTCCGAAGAATAAGTAGACCAACTGGAATGAAGTGCGTGGACTTGGTCAGCCGATCCACAATAACCCATATAGAATCAAACCTCCTTGAAGTCCGTGGGATCCCAACTACAAAGTCCATGGTGATCCACTCCCACTTCCGCTCCAGAATATCAAACCTTTGATGTAATCCACCTGGTCTCTGGTGCTCATACTTGACTTGCTGACAGTTGAGACACCGAGCTACAAATCTAACAATATCCCATTTCATCTGCCCCCACCAATAGTTTTGTCTCAGATCCTGATACATCTTTGCGGCACACGGATGGATGGAATATCGCGAGCTGTGGGCCTCCTCTAGAATCAACTCCCGAAGCCCATCCACATTAGGGACACATGCCTGACCCTGCATCCTCATCACACCATCATCAGCAATAGCTACATCCCGGGCATCACCTCCCCCGACCCCATCTTGAAGAACGAGCAAGTGTGGGTCATCATATTGGTGCTCTCTGATATGGTCATAAAGAGAAGACATGGAGGGTACACAAGTCAATACCCGGGGAGGCTCCGATAAATCCAATATCACAAATTGGCCCGCTAAGGCCTAAAAATCAAGTTCTAAAGGTCTCTCTACTGCCGGAAGATATGCTAGACTCCCCAAACTCTCTGCTCTCCGACTCAAGCCATCGGTCACTACATTGACCTTCCCCGGATTGTATAGAATAGTGATATCATAGTCCATGAGAATCTCCAACTATCTCCGCTGGAGAAAATTCAGATACTTCTGCCTAAACAAATGTTCCAGGCTTCAGTGATCAGTAAAAACCTCACAGTACACTCCATACAAATAATAACGCCAAATATTCAAGGCGTGAACAATGGTTGTTAACTCGAGATCATGCACCGGATAATTCTTCTCATGAGTCTTCAACTGGCACTAGGCGTAGGCAATCACCCTACCCTCCTACATCAATACACAACCAATGCATATCTTAGAGGCATCACAATATACGGTATAAGAACCTGAAGCTGGTGGCAATACTAACACTGGAGCTGAGGTCAAAACAACCTTGAGTTTCTGAAAGCTCCCCTCACACTCGTATGACCACCTAAACGGAGCACCGTTCTGGGTCAATATGGTCAAGGGAGAAGCAATAGAAGAAAACCCCTCCACAAAGCGACGTTTATACCCCGCCAAACCGAGGAAGCTCCTAATCTTCATAACCGAGGACGGTCTGGGCCAACTCTACACCGCCTCTATCTTCTTCAGACCAACCTGAATACCCTCACTGGACACCACGTGCCCAAGAAAGCTACTGAGCCAGTCCAAAATTCACACTTGGAGAACTTTGGATAAAGCTTCTCCTCCATCAATCTCTGCAATACCACTCTCAAATGTTGAGCATGCTCATCCTGGCTATGAGAGTGCACCAGGATGTCATTAATGAACACAATAACAAAGGAATCCAAATACGGCTGAAATATGTTGTTCATCAAATGCATGAACACTGCTGGGGCATTGGTCAGCCCAAAAGACATCACTAAAAACTCATAATGGACATAACGGGTCCTAAAAGCCGTCTTGGGAATATCTGAATCCCGAATCTTCACCTGATGATACCCGGATCTCAAATCAATCTTAGAGAACACCCTGGCTCCCTGAAGCTGGTCAAACTAATCAATCACTATGAGGCAAAGGATATTTATTCTTGACTGTAACCTTGTTCAACTGCTTGTAGTCAATACACATTATCATGGAACCATCTTTCTTCTTTACAAATAACACGGGTGCACCCCAAGGTCACACACTAGGCCGAATGAACCCCTTATCCAGGAGTTCCTGAAGCTGCTCTTGCAATTCCTTCAACTCCGCCGGTGCCATACGATATTGTGGAATAGAAATAGGCTAAGTGCTTGGCACCAAGTCGATACCAAAATCAATATCCCTGTCAGGCGGCATGCCCGACTGGTATGCATGGAACACATCTGGAAAATCACATACCACATGAACAGAATCAATAGTGGGAGTCTCAGCACTGACATCCCTTACAAAATACAAATAAGACACATACACATGCAGTGTCATATATATATATATATAACGCTACGGTGTGTAGCCTGATTCATAACTATCCTCACAATCCAGCCCTCGGCCTCACTCACTCATCATCCTCACAAGCGACTGGGGAATCTCAGTACAAGTCAAGGGGACTCAGCCCAAAATATCTTTCATATATTTAGAAATAGGGTGATGAACAGGATTTAACAGTGAACATGTATAAATCATGACTAAGAATGTATTTTCTATCAATAACAATGTGAGGACAATCGTAAAATACCACTGAGGGTCCAAACAGTTCGACACAAAGCCCCAAATATGGTATTCATCCCAAGTTAACAGAGTCATTTATAAAACACATGAAAATCATGTGAAATTTATCAAATACGTAACTCTACAGTTGCCACGAGATGGACCAAGTCTTAATCCCTACTGGTGTACGCCGACATGCCCGTCACCTAGCATGTGTGCCACCTAATTTATCAAAATATTACGAAATTCCGGCGTTTCATATTCTCAAGCCTAGATTTACAATCGTTACATACCTCAAACCGGACAAAATCCTAACCCACGATGCCTTTTGCCTCTTGACTCGGCCTCCAATTTATCTGAATCTAGCCAAAATCACTACCATATCATCAATAAGTGTTAAAAGAACAAAACCCATGCAAAATTATCAAATTTGATCAAAAAATCCTGAAATTGGCGAAAACCGGCCCTCAGGCCCACATCTCGAAATCTGCTAAAAGTCACAAAACTAGAATCCCAAGGCCATCCAAATCCCCAAAATAACTCTCCAATTTTTCGTCCATTTTCTCCCAATTTTAACCCCAAATTGCCAAATTAAATGATAAAAATATAGCCATAATCATGGAATTAAACCAAATTTGAGTGAAGAACACTTACCCCAATCACTCTACTGAAAAACCCCTCCAAAAGCACCTTCTCCCGAGCTCTCTATTGAATTTTGGTATTATGAGCTTAAGCCCTCATTTTTTAACTACATTCTGACTGGTCGATCCTTCATCGCGATCGCAGCACTTGCCTTGCGATCGCTAAGAAAGAAAAAGGTATGCCCCTCATTTAACCTTACGCGATCGCGGAACAACCTACGTTGTCGCGATTCACTTCCACACAACTCCATGCGATCGCAACCTTCCTCACGCGATCGCGTAGAGAAATCGCCTCAGCCCTCATCAGCTTACTTCGTTCTACGTGAATGCGACCCAGACCACGCATTCATGAAGCACAACACCACTCTAACATGCGATCGCGTCCAACCCCTTTGCGATCGCATAGAGAAAACCAACGCAGCCCCAAGCTAAGACTACGCGATCGCGAACACTCCCCTGCAATTTGCGTAGGGGAAAACAAGAAGAAACACACCAACAAAATCTGCCAACTTCCTAAGTCCAAAAATGGCCCGTTGAGCAACACATCGAATAACATCATTCAAACTTAGACGAGCCTTCGGATCATCCAAAACAACATCAAAATACAAAATTAACCCAAAATTCAAGCCTAATGATTTTTAAACTTCCGAAATTCGCCAACGATGCCGAAACCAACCAAACAACGTCCGAATGAACTAAAATTTTGCACACACCTCACAAACAGCACTACAAACCTATTCCAACTTCCGGAATTCCATTTCGACCCCGATAGCTAATTTTCCACTACCGATCTAAAATCACCAATGATCCAATTTCGCCAATTCAAGCCTAATTCTACCATGAACCTCCGAATAACATTCTGAACGCACTCCTAAGTCTCAAATCACCCAACGAAGCTATCTGAATCATAAAATTCACATTCCGAGATCATATACCTATAAGTCAACTTCCATTTGACTTTTCCAACTATTTAGCCAACTTAAGAGACTAAGTGTCTCATTTCTCTCCACAACCACTCCGAACCCGGACCAATCAACATAACACAACATAGAAGAGTTGTAACACACGAAATCAAGCAGAAATAGGGGAAACGTGGTTGATCTCTCGGAACTACCGGCCAGGTCGTTAAACCTTCTCTCTCTTTCTCTCAAAATCCCTAGATAAATATGTATCAATTTCATTCCCCCAAATTGTTTAAGGTCTAAATAAACAGAAGTTTTGCCATAGCTTTATGTTAGGAGATCAGAATTCAACTCGTTTAAGGTAATGTGTTTGAATTCGTCTATAAATAGCCCTTCTCTGATAATCCAGTTTCAAGTTGTTCGTGTAATTCCTTTCAAAATGTTGTTGATTTCACTGATTTAAGGCGTGCATGTGTGTGTATTCGATGGATATCAGTTTAAATCACTAATTTTAGCCGTGAATTTCACTAATTTAGGTTTCGATTTTGCTGATTTAACCATTGATTTTAGGCGTGCATGTGTGTGTATTGGACGAAGATCAGTTTAAATCAGTGATTTTAGCTGTCGATTCATTGTTTAAGCCATAAATTTCACCATTTGGCAGTCTATTTTATTGATTCGGTCGTCGATTTCACTGGTTTAGCTGTCAATTTCTGCTAATAGTTTTATTTCTTTTTTCTTTAATTTTTGTGTCAAGTTTTGTTACTTTTCTGTTCAATTAAGTTTGTGTTTGTTTAAATTTTGACATTTTTAGTTTTTGTTCTGCTAATATTAAGCTAAATATCATTTATGGCCTTGATATATAGCCAAGGAATCTAAAACAGTTGGAAAAGCTATTGTGATCAACGTCAACAAAATTATATTTGATAGGTATAGTTAACTTTATCCTTTCTTTTATTGGGATCGACGTCGACAAAATAGGAAGTTCCTTTTATTGGCAATTTTCATTTCTATTTGACAATCGGGTCAGATTTATTAAGGATAGGAAGTTCCATTAATCAATATTTTTTTCAGTCAGTCGACAATTGAGTCGGATTGTTATGCTTTGGTATTGTGTGTCTCAAGTTAGTATCAATAGTTTATTATGTGAGGTTGATGGATATTATTCTGCATTGAACAATCCATATGATGAATCTCTTATAACTAGCTGGAGATGCCTTAGTGACTTTCCATAGTTTCTACCACAGTGATTCTGTTTTAGTGTAGTTTGTTGCTAGTACTTGAGTTTTTATACCTGGAAAAAAATAATTGAAACATGTATGAACGCTTAAAGTTAGTTTCAAGGCTGTCATTTAGTTGAATCACATTAGTTTAGTTGCTTGGGTCCTCTTCTTTCTTCACATATGTATCTGTTGATTCTAATGATCTCTTCAGACGTTATTGTAAAGGTCTTCCTAATTTTCATGGATGATGGTCATATCTGTAAGTCTCAGTTGTATATGATAGTATTTTAATGTCACGACCCAAAATTCCTAAGGTTATGATGGCGCCGGACACAAGGTCAAGCGAGCCAAAACATTAACTAATCGAAATAACTTTCCGTTTAAAAATATTTATGAAAACACTTCCTTTTACTTCATTACATAACAACCAAATAAAAGTATTTTAATTAAAAACAATGGTTTAAAAGATTACACTTAAGCAATTATATCCGAATACATATCCCAGAACCCGGTGTCACGAGTACATGAGCAACTTCTAAGAATTTATACAATTATATATCGCTTGTCCGAGGAACAAATTGGAGAAAGTCTCAACATAAGGTACACATACATAGGAGGGAAACTCTGTCAGCTGCGGAACACCTCTGGATAAATGCAGCCCGTATAAGTCTCGAAGTCAATCACTGTGCTATGAAGGTACCTGTGCAAAAAAATGCACAGCAAGTGTAGCATGAGTACATAAACAGATATGTACCTAGTGAGTATCTCGTCTAATCTCGATGAAGTAGTGACGAGAGGTCGACTTGACACTCACTAAGGTCCAATAATATAAATGGGACAGAATATGATGAAAGCAGTAGGCATGTGAAGGCAGTTAAGCAACAAAATATATATATATGAGGCACATAATTCCGAGTAATTTCAAAAAAATGAGTGAATAAGTAGTTTCTCCTTCATTTTTCCTCAAATATATGTCAAGTCCTTATCCACGAAGTTATTTAAAATCTATATCCTTAAATCAATTTAACAATTTAAGTCACAAGGGGTATGTCATATGTATGTATGTATATATATGTATGTATGTATGTATGTATGTATGTATGTATGTATGCCGAGGGTCGTTCGGCCCGAACCAATAATAAAAATAAAATGTGCACTGCCGAGGATCGAACGGCCCGTCCCATAAGTGCATTCTTACAAATTAATCATAAAGCTTCTTCCGCTTGTGAATCATACCTGTGACTCTGGTGCTGACACGTTTATACATAATTAACATAAAGCTCCCCTCGATCGCGAATCATACTTGCGACTCGAGTGCTGACTCTTATATATAATTAACATAAAGCTTCCCTCAATCGCGAATCATACCCGCGACTTGAGTGCTGACTCTTATGTATAATTAACATAGAGCTTCCCTCGATCGCGAATCATACATGCGACTCGAGTCCTGACTCATATATGTAATTAACATAAATATATATCGGATTTATCAATAAGCTCAGTAGAGGTTATACTTGTAAAAAGGATTAATTCACTGGAAATTCAGAGGCAACTCTCTACCATTTGCATACTAATTCAAAGATAATAAGCATACTGGTTCAAAGATAATAAGCAACTCAAAGTTTGGCTAAAGATACATATAAGGCACATAATGGCATGCTCGTGAGTCCTAAAACTACCTGACATGATATAATAGTCGCTATGTACGGACTCTCCTCACTTTGTACGGACGTAGCCCCCAAAACAACTACACACCGTACGTAGAACACCTATGGGGACAGTTCTCTCTTACAAGGTTAGAAAGGAGACTCACCTTGCTCCGAAGATTCATACCCGGCTTCCAAGCCTCTATGTCGACTTCAATGGATGCGCAACACCCCCAAACTATCCAAATAAAGATAAACCAATAAAAATATACTCAAATATTTGTTAAAAATTCAGATTATATAAACTCCCATCTCCGCTCAAGGAATTGACCAAAATGCCCTCGGGCCCACGTGCCCGGATTCCGAAATTTCTCGAAGATAAATTCTACCCATAACTTTACTAAGTCAACTATATAATTTGTTACAATTTTCATGCTTTCATGGTAAAAGTCCAAAATTCCAAGTTCTAGGTCTTCCCCAATAATCCCAAGTTTATAAAAATTGTCCATGTCTAAATCCATGTAAGGTCACATATTTAACTCAAAAATAGGAAGAAATCACTTACCTTGTGTTGCTTGGTGAAAATCCCTCCTTGAGCTCTCCAAAATCATCCAAGCCAAATGAAAGAAATGGGCCAAAATTCGTGTTTAAAACAATCTGCCCATGCTTCATCAAGTTGTACCTTGCGCTTGTATTGTGCAGGTTGTACATCCTATTATAATTTTTCCTTGTTGGACATCTTTTGTTAAAACACCCATAACTCCTTATAGAAATATCCAAATAACAAACGGTTTGAAGATTTACAAACTAGACTCGAAGATCTTTAATTTGACAGGTTGTACACCATATAACGCTTTATATATTCCGAGATATGAGCTTCTAAATTCGGCTCCACGCATCAGAAAATTCTGGCGAAACTGCTCCACTAGCCATCTTCAATCGGTCACAACTTTTTGCACAAAACTCCAAATGACAAATGATTTAATGTTATGAAAACTAGACTTCACCATATCCAACTTTTATGTTTTACAAATTTTCAGATTTCTTATATATTCCTATATATATGCTTCCAAAGTTAGCTCTTCGATGCATAAATTGTTCCCAAAACAGATTTGCTGCAGAATTTTTAGCAGCTATTTTGGTCCGAAATCATTTCCATTAACCTTCCGAAATCAACCCGAGGCCCTCGAGACCTTAACCAATTATACCAACATGTTCCAAAACATGATACGAACTCGCTCAAGGCCTCCAATCACATCAAACAACGTCGAAATCATGAATCGCACTCCAATTCAAGCTTTATGAACTTTGAAATTTCAAACTTCTACATTCGATACCGAAACCTATCAAATCACGTCCGATTGACCCCAAATTTTGGATACAAGTCATATTCGACATTAAGAACCTGCTCCAACTTTCGGAATTGGAATCCGACCCCGATATCAAAAAGTCAAACTCTCTGTCAAACTTCTCAAAAACCTTCAAATTTCTATTTTTAGCCAAATGACTTCAAAATGACATCCGGACATCCAAATTCACTTTCGATCGTGCTCCCACCTCCAGAATCACCATATGGATCTATTCACAGACTCAGAATCCCAAACGGGCCTCTATAACACTGAGATGCCTTCCAACCCAAACTTATGAAATTCTTCTAAAATCTAACTTCCACAATATACGCCGAAACGCTCCCGGGTTATCCAAAACCCGATCTGGACATACTCCCAAGTCTGAAATCATCATACAAACCTGCTGGAACCTTTAGAACCTAATTCCGAGGTCGTTTACTCAAAATTCTAATATTAGTCAATTCTTCTAACTTAAACCTTACGAAATGAGAATTTTCCTTCCAATTTGACTCCGAACTTCCCGAAGTTCAACACCGACCACACCTACGAGTCATAACACTTGAAACGAAGTTGCTCATGACCTCAAATGGCTGAACGACGCGCTAGAGCTCAAAATGACCGGTCGGGTCATTACACTTAAAGTAATTAAACTAGGTTTAATGAACTTCGGAAGCTATTCTTGAATGTAACCTGCCAATTGCTACTCACTCATCTCAGGTTATCCCTTAGGAATTGGACTAAAATTGCATCTGCTATGACTGAACACTAACTATTATGTTAGTAGGCTGAATAGAACTTCATCATGATAATGTCATCACTCTTAACTTGTACAGCTAAACCAGACTACTTAGTATAAAGTTTTCATTGTTCTGAATTTCTATAATGACATTTTTAGTCTGATTCAGTGATGTTTGAAACCTAACCATGTTTGTAATGTTGTAACGCTGGTTAGAATGTCTCGTGTATGTATTTGAATACCATCTCTTGAGGGTACTGCACCTATCCTTGTTTATAATTAGACCTCTACTTGTCCTTCATGATCATGCATGTACCTCCATAAATAATGAACATCTCTAAGCTTATATATGTCAGTTGTACTTCACTTATAAAATTAAAGGAAAGCATCTGATATTATATGTCCTGCCTGAGCATAGCAGTGTGCCTTCACATTTAATAAGGTCAGTATGAGTATAGGATTTAGAGATTTAAAGGGGAAACAATTATGTCACATGCTTAGGATAAGATTGACATGTCAACTTGCATAAGTATCTCTGCTAATATTCTTTGAAAGATTCCAAATGAAGCTGTTAACGCATATCTCCAATAGAAGTTAAGAGTTAGTTTATAGATTGCTCCTTGATTAGTTTGAACAAAGGTTGTTAAGGTATTGTGATCAAGGACATCTAGCTTTATCATTTTGTTATTGTGAATTTGAATTATGGATCTTTGATTAAGTGATTACTATTCTTTTGATTTCCATATAGTGGCTATGAACTTGCTTTTTCATTTTGTTGTTAAGATGTTATCTTATACCTTATTTTCTAGCCATGCCAATTGATAAATCTTGGATTAGCAAACCACGAAATACACTTGAATATGTGGATGGGCTTAGAAAATTTCTAGATTTTGCTTTTGAGCATGAGTCTATTGATGGGTGTGTAATTAAGCGTCCATGTCTGAAATATAATTTTAACAAGCGGCAAAGAAGAAATGTAGTTGAAGAACGCCTGACTTGTAAGCCTTTTTCCAAAAAATTATAAATTTTGGTATTTGCATGGTAAAGAATCAAATGCAACTATGCCACAAATGTTTCAGAGCACACATGTCATAGAAGAAATTCTCCATCCCCAAGATCCAACGGTAACCATGATTAACGATGCATTTGGGTTCATAGGGAACAATGTCAATGAGCCTGGTGTGTCTTGTGAGCCTATGAATAGTGAAGAACATTTAAATGAAGGGCATAATGAAGAATATGCACAATTCTATGAATTGGTAGAAGATGGCAATCAACTATTATATGAAGGGTGCGCGAAGTATTGCAAATTGTCCTTTCTAGTCAAATTGTATCCTATCAAGTGTTTGTGCCGAATAACTGACAAAGTGATGAATATGATATTAGAATCGTTAAAATATGCCTTTGAAGATGACAATATTCCTATTTCTTTTTATGAGGCCAAAAAAATATCAACAAACTTGGTCTTAATTATACCAAGATCCATGCTTGCCCAAGTGATTGTATGTTATATTTTGGGAAAGATGGAGGCTTAAAAGATTGCAAAAAGTGCAAGACATATAGGTGGAAGGACAATAAAAAGAAGCAGCCCACAAAGATCTTGCGCTACTTTCCACTGAAGCCAAGGCTACATAGACTGTTCATGTGCTCTAAAACTGTTGAGTCTATGAGATGGTATTCTTCTGCGGGTAACCAAGATGGATTGATGAGGCATCCAAGGGATTCTCATGCTTGGAAATCATTTGACTTGCTTCATCCTAAATTTATTTAGATTCTTGGAATGTACGACTAGGCCTAGCTAGTGATGGTTTCAATCCTTTTGGAGCAATGGCAACAAACTATAGTTTTGGCATGTGGTTCTTATTCCATAGAATCGTCCTCCTTGGGAGTGCATGAAACAAACTTCATTCATTCTTTCAATGATCATTCCAGGAAAACAAATGTCTGGTAATGACATAGACGTGTACTTACAACCTTTTAAGAGTTGAGAGAATTGTGGTATGATGGAGTGCAGTCATTAGACTCTTCAAAGAATAAAAATTTTAAAATGCGAGCAGCCTTGATATGGACAATTAGTGATTTTCCTGGGCTTGGAACCTTATCTGGATGGAACACATACACTCAATTTTCTTGTCCCATGTGTAACTTTGATACAAACTCTTGACGTTGAAGCATAGTAGAAAAAATGGTGTTTCATGGGTCATCGCCATTTTCTTGAAAGTGGCCATCAGTTTAGATTGCAGCGTGTCCATTTTAATTGGAAAATTGAGCAACAGGAGCCACCAATAGCATTATCAGGGTCAGACATATTGAAACAAATGGAGGGAATCAATGCTAGTTTTGGGAAAGTACCTGAGTCGAATGCTAAAGGTAAAAGAACTCGAGAAAAAATTATTGTTGAAGATAGACCGAGATAGTGGAGAAAGAGAAGCATATTGTTTGATCTTCTTTATTTGGAATCTAACTTGTTGCGTCATAATCTATTCCTTATGCATGTTGAGAAGAATGTGTGTGAGAATGTGCTATATACTTTGCTCAATGATACCAAAAAGTCAAAAGACAATCTTAAATTTCGAAATGATCTTAGAGAAATGGGTATAAGGAAAAAACTTTGGGAAGATGAGAATGGAAGCTATCATCCAGCTTTGTTCACTCTTTTAAATTCAAATAAAAGTGGATTTAAGAAAGATATATTTTTGCGGACTTTAAAAAAATTTCAAAATGCCCGATGGATACGCTAGCAACATTTCAAGATGTGTCGAATTGAAACAACAAAAGCTCAAGTCAATAAAGAGTCATGATTTTCACATTCTCATGCAGCACTTGTTACCAATTGCCATACGTAATGTTTTACCAGACAGGGTGACTATGGTATTAATAGAGTTGACTTCGTTCTTCTGTCAACCCTGTGCCAAAAGCTTAAGTCCCTTAGACCTTGACAGACTCCACACTCGGTATTTTATCACCATGAATCACCTGGAAATGTTATTCCCTCTTACATTATTTACAATCATGGTTCATTTAACTTGTCATCTAGCTGGTGAAGCAAAACTTGGGGGGACCTCAACAGTGTCGGAGGATGTATCCTATCGAGAGGGAAACAATTATTTCTTATTGCTTAATTGGAGCTTGTTCATTAAGAATAGATGTTAATTTGTATCCATCAACTAATTTTTGATTTTTTGCTTAGCTATTTGGGACACTTCAAATCCTATATGCGAAACATGTCATAACCAGAAGGTTCTATAGCTGAAGGATATCTAGTTGAAGAGGCTCTTACTTTTTGTTCCCAGTATATTGAAAGGATTGAGACAAGATTTAATAGTCCACGCCGTATTGACGATTTTCTAGAGGATAGAGGCTCGGCGAATTCATCTAGTATTTTCCCACCAGTTGGTAAAGGACTAGGAGCTGTAACATTTGAGTTGTCACCTATGGCAAAACGTCAAGCACATCGATATGTGTTACTAAATTGTCCACAAGTCATGTCATTCATTACGTGAGTATTTAAGGCAAATCTAAATAAAACATGCATTAAATACATGAAAATTTATGGTAATTGTTATATTTATATCAAAATCTCATGTAGTGAATTTAAAGCTTATGTGCGGATGTGGTGGAAGGGTCGGAAGCCTTCAAACACGGAGATAGAGAAGGTAGTTAGTAAAGACTTTATTGATTGGTTTCCTCGAAAGGTTGGTAACAAATGTATTAGAATTTTATAACTTTAAATTTGTGACTAACACATTTTACATTCTTGTTTCAGATTGTTAATCCAGATATTTCAAATACTGGGTTTGATGAACTAAAGTTTTTAGCAGATGGTCCAGCACCATATGCTAGAAGGTTTACATCATTTAATATCAATTGGTTCAAATTTCGGACAACAACTCGAGAGCATGTTTGAAAACGCAAAACAATGAGGTTTTTTTACTTCGTCCACTTCTTGTATTGCTAGTGGTGCTGATGGAAACCTGAGGCAAGAAGATTTATATTATGGAAAATTAGAAGACACTTCAATCTTCAGTATATCATGAGAAATAAGTGAAACAAGAAAAAGTAAAAGGGGTTGAATTTTTTTGATTTTAGGAAGCTTCTTTGCAAGTTTAAAAAATCAAAGGGCGTAAGTGTTCTCATTCCTTTTTATTGATTTCCTTAGTTTCAATTCTCTTGGCATCATATTTAAATCTTATTGGTAAAGTCTTGAACTTTCACCTTTTTTTCATGAAGGTTGATTTTTTGCCACAAAAGGCTAAAACTTTTAGTTAGTTTTGAAAGTTTCTTCATCTTATGGACATTGTTTAATCTGCTTGCAGCTGGTTTCGTACCTACTAAAGATATTTTTATTGGAAACATACCATAAAAAGATATATATATCCTATATTTTACTTGTTATTTTGTTTAATTTTTTACCATGGTCAAAGCTCAAAAGGGGTTTGCTTTCCTGCAAAGACAATTCTGAAATTCATTTGTTCTATTCACATATGAAATTTGCAGATTGCAGTTCTACTAGGCAGGTAAATTTTGTCTTGATTTCTTTGTCTTACTATTGTTCTTGTTTTCTCCGTTGTTCTGGTTATTGCTTAGTTTTTGGTTCTGAATTTGGTGGCTGGCTCTGAATATTTTCTTCAGCTTGGTTGCTTTTAAATGGAGTTCCTTGTCTGGATACAAACTGCTGAATAATGTTGAGGATTAGCCCAATATTTTTATGTTTCAGTTTGCATTTTGAGATTAGTCTTTTGGTGCAGAAAAAATGATGCTCAGGCCACATAAAAAGATAAAAAGGAACAAAAGAGTTCCTGAATTTAATTCCAAAGACTGCACCTTTTTCTCTACAAAAATTTCATCTTGTAATTCCACTATGTGAATCTCAATCTAACTAGAAAACAACACACCATTTGCCAAGTCTTATTGGTTGATAAACATGCACTGCTACTATTATTTCTTCTTAGATGTTCTCTGTTGTAATTCTTTGTTGTATTTGAAATTGCATATTATTGATTTGCTATGTTTGCATATTAACTTGGTTGTCACTTTGTTCAACCATGTATGTATGTAGAGATGCAAAGCAAAATTGGGTGAAAAATATATTCAAATCAATCAAAGGGAGCTCTTCACTTGCTTTAGAGCAGTCATCACATGCTCAGTCTCAGGCTCAAGCTTCATATTCATCTTCTGATCGAGACTCTTTACGTCATACATAGTCCATCATTCCATCTTCATCAACTAATATAGTCTCGTCACAGAATGTCATTCCATCTTCATCATCTGATGCAGTCTCTTCACAACCAACTACACGTAGACGAATTACAGATGACTTAGAGCTTCGTGATTGGGTTGTCAATGTTATAGGTACATATGTTTCTTTTAATGTTTATTACTTTTTGACATTTATATCAATAAGAAATTTTTAAATATAGATGCATCTTAATCCATATCTTGTTAATTTATGTCTCCTTATCTTTTTTTCTTATCAGCAATTGTTTATTTTTTTCTCATTTTTGTCACTGCTTAAAGAGTACGGGCAAGGAGAAGAGGCAGAGGAAGATAGCAAGTTATAAGGAAGCTAAGAAGGTGGCAAAGTTAGCGATCACGAAAGCGAAGAGTGCAGCATTTGGTCACATGTACAAAGAATTAGGGGAAAAAAGGCGGAGATAAGAAGTTGTCCCGGCTAGACAAGGCGAGAGAGAAGACCGCTAGGAATCTAGACCAAGTGAGGTGCATCAAAGAAGAGGGAGGCCAAGTGTCAATGAAGGACGCGCAGATTAAGCGAAGGTGGCAGATGTACTTCCATAAGATTATAAATGACGAAGGGGACAGAGACATTGTGCTAGGAGAATTATAGCACTCCGAGTGTCTTCGAGATTTCATCTACTGTAGGTGCATTAGAGTCGAGGAGGTTTCCGGGGCTATGCATAATATGAGCAGGGGCAGAGCTACAGGGCCAGATGAAATTCTAGTAGAATTTTGGAAGTATGTGGGTAGAGCAGGATTGGAGTGGCTAACTGGGTTGTTTAATGTTATTTTCAAGACGAAGGAGGTGCCAGAGGAATGGAGGTGGAGTACATGATTACGCTATACAAGAAAAAAGGCGATATCCGGAACTGTAACAACTATAGGGGCATCAAGTTATTGATTCATACCATGAAAGTGTGGGAGAGGGTAGTGGAAGTGAGGCTCAAGAGGCCGGTGTTGATATCCAGGAACCAGTTTGGGTTCATGCCTGGTCGTTCTACTACGGAAGCGATCCATCTTATTCGGAGTTTGGTGGAACTGTACAGGGATAAGAGGAAGGATTTGCACACGGTGTTTATTGACCTAGAGAAAGCTTATGATAAGGTACCTAGGGAAGTTCTTTGGAGATGCCTGGAGGTGAAAGGTGTTCTAGTGGATTATATTAGGGAGGATATGTATGATGGAGTTAAGACTCGGGTTAGGATAGTGGGGGAGACTCGAAATATTTCTCGGTTGTTATAGGGATACACCAAGGATATACGCTCAGCCCGTTCTTATTTTCCATAACGATGGATGCACTGACACACCATATTTAAGGGGAGGTGCCATTGTGTATGTTATTCGCTGATGATATAGTACTGATTGATGAGATGCGAGTCGGTGTTAATGAGAGGTTGGAGGTTTGGAGACAGACCCTTGAGTCGAAAGGTTTAAAGCAGAGTAGGACTAAGACTGAACACGTGGAGTTCAAGTTCAACAGTGTGCCGGATGAAGCAGACGTGGACGTGAGGCTTGACTCACAAGTCATCCTCAAGAAAGGGAGCTTCAAGTACCTGGGGTTGATTATACAAGGGGATGGGGATATTGACAAGGATGTCACGCACCATGTAGGAGTGTGGTGGATGAAATGGACGCTAGTATCTGGTGTCGTATGTGACAGGAAGGTGCCTCCGGAACTTAAAGGAAAGTTCTATAGAATGGTGGTTAGGTCGGCCATGTTGTATGGTGCAGAGTGCTGGCCAATGAAGAATTTTTATATCCAGAAGATAAAATTTGGATGAGGATGTTGAGATGGATTTGCGTTCACACTAAGCTAGATAAGATTAGGAATGATGATATTCGGGTGAAGGTGGGCGTGGCTCCCATGGAAGACAAGATGCGGGAATCTAGGCTTAGATGGTTCGGGCACGTGAAGAGGAGAAGCCTGGATGCACCGATGAGGAGGTATGAAGTTGAAGGGTATGAGAAGAGGTAGAGGGCGGACTAATAAATATTGGGGAAAGGTGATCAGGCAGGACATGGTGCGGATGCAGATTTCTGAGGACATAGCCCTTGATAGGAATTTGTGGAAGTCAAGTACTAGGGTTGTAGGTTAGGAGGTAGGAGGCTAGTGTGATAGTGTCTTGTTTTAGGATGCTAGGGGCTCTAGTTGTTTTCTTAATACTTCTTTAGGGTCGAAAGTTAGGCTATAGTATGTTTAGCAGCCCTTTGTGTACATATCATTCCCTTGCGTATGTAGTATTGTGCCTTTGTTGATGCTTAGTGTTATTACTTTGCTCTCTATTTTCTGGTTACTGAGTTGTTGGTATTATCTACCTGGATTCCTTTGCTGCCACTGATACATGGTCTCTTTTTTTCTTGTGCCGAGGGTCTACCAGAAATAGCCTCTCTACTCCCCCGGAGTAGGGGTAAGGTCTGCGTACACACTACCCTCCCCAGACCCCACATGTGGGATCTCACTAGGTTGTTGTTGTTGTTTTTGTCACTGCTTAATGATTTGGATTGTTGTAGACAGAGGATATCAAGAACCGATGATGGTTAAACTCATCCTACTGCTGGTAGTAGCACATATTGTTTACATGTCGTGTTTCATTTTCAATTTGTCATATGTTTTTATTCTGATGGTTCATATGACATCCAATTCATATGCAATAATTTCCCAATAAAGATTCCTCTCGAATTAAGTCACCTTTTTAACAACGTGATGCCCTGTCCCTCGTGATTGCAACCGATTCCCATGATTTTGTTTTCCTCGATTAATATTTTTATATGTTCTTTATTTTGTTGCAGATGAACGTCAAGTGATAAAATCTATTAGGTTGAAGGTTCAGGATGTCCATAACTTGGAGAATGGATCGCATATAATTGTAGAATGTGATGAGTTTGCTCAACCTATTGGAAAATCAGCCGGCCATCTTGCAGGATTTTTAGGGCCGCTTGCTACAAAACGTCGATACTTTCCTATTGGCTTCGAGAGTTGGGCATCTATGCCTAAACCTTTTGCGAACCGTGATTTTAATGATTTCGTAATGGTAACGCCTTTTAATTCTTTTGCTTAGTTTGTATGTTATAGTTTTGTCAGAAGTAAACTAATATATATTATTTTTGTGAAGTCTCAATTTTTTTTTACGAGTGATCCGCAAAAGGTAAAAGGCTGGATTAACAATTTGCTTAACAAAAAGTGGAAAGAATTCAGGCTTAAACTATGGCATGAGGTTGAGGATCCATTATTGACTAAAGAAGATATCATCATGAATGGGCATTGTATGTTAACTATCGTTTAAAAGAGAAAACAAAGTTACTCAAAGTTTATTTCAGTTATTTAACTTTTAATCTCAAAGTTACTCTTTAATCTAACTTGTTCTTTCAAATTTACTTTTTAACTTTATTTCAGTTAGTATAGGTGTCAGTAAATTTGATAGGATTAGCAACAACTAGTTAATTGCAAAATTGAACTGAAACTAACAGGTACCTGGTCTTCAGTAATTAATAAATTGTTTGAGCTCGTCTAACGTTGCAGTAATAGCTGATAGATGTTCTGCATGGACTTTGTGAGTGTCTTATGGACACTGGCTAATATTGGTTTGAACAAATAGAGCATATGACTAATTAAGTCCAGAGCTGCAACAATTTTATATCGATTTATCTCAGAATTATACGCATACAAATATTTATGTTGTTTCATTTAATGATCTAGCTACTAGGGAAAACAGAGGTTTGATGTAAGATGGGAAACCAAAATAGTACTTGTGATATTTGGGCATCTTTAGCTATTTCTTCTTTCTGGCTTATAATATAACGCTAAGAACTTCGTTTTATCTTCATTTAGTTGAAAATTCTTTAACTCATTGTAGTACATAATCTGTTGTAGTTGAAAATTATATTTTGTCTCTCGTGTAGAAAAGAATTGAAGAAATTCTAAGACAAAAACTAGAAACTCTAGAAGAAATTTCACTGAATGACGCACTTGGTGTAGTCTTCCGTCCTGAGTACCCTGGCCGTGTTTTAGGCTTAGGCATGGGTTCAGTTCCAACTGTAGTATTCAAGAAAACATCTAGACTAGGTGGTTGTTCTTATATGGGCGCCACTAACACTAGTGCTCCACCTCCACAGTGGGTGCAAGAGATGGAAAATATGAGATCACAATTAAATGTGCTAACAAGTTTATTTCAAATGAAAATAGTTAATATACCCGAGGAGTTTGCTCACTTATTTCCGACTCCTTCACAAGTAAGTCTTCTCTTTATTTTTTTTACATATGTTATCCTAAACATATATCTTTCAAAACCCATGTCTGCAAAAACAAAAAGAACCAGATTAAGCCAAAAAAAAAGAAAATGAGAACAAAAGCAAAAAATTTTATCAAAAAAAAAAAAAAAATTATTAAAGAGGTAAAAAGAGGACCGAGTAGTGAAGGGGCGGAAGTTGTGGTGGTTGTTTTTCTTCAGATTGAGGTGCAAAAGAAGGAGAGGAGGCCATAAGAAGGAGAGATTAGTAGAGGGGCAGAGAAAGTAATGATGCTGATAGAAAATGGAGTATCAATATTGTTTGTATAACGTATATATATTGATAGAAATAATTTAAGAGATGAGAGTGAAAGGTAGATACATAGTGACATAAGATGCTCCTGGGCCTGCATGCACTTACTATATGCTTTGAATTACTGCTAGTTTTGGGTAACATGCAGTAATCTATATAAGAATCCCTTTGCTGTTCTTTTTTCTTTTAACTTTTTCTCTCTATTTGGGTGGGTTTTGAAACATAGGGACGTTGACAGGTAAGTCTATAGAGTTGGGTAGGATTATTCAAAGAAGGAGGATCAACATAGTGTGTGTCCAGGAGACCAGGTGGAAGGGTACTAAGGAACGTGATGTTAACTGGTATAAATTGTGGTACTCTGGAGATGTTGGGGACAAGAATAGGGTCGGTATATTAGTTGATAGGGATATCAGGGAGCTAGAGGTCGAGGTTAGGAGGGTAAGCGATAGGGTGATGGCGTTTAAGCTTGTGGTTGGGGGGGTCACTTTGAATGTGATTAGCGTTTATGCTCCTCAAATAGGTTTGGGCGAGGAGGTCAAGAGTCTATTCTAGGAGGACTTGGACGAGGTGGTGTGTCATATTCTGTGCACCGAGATGGTTTTCATTGGAGGGGATTTAAATAGACATATCGGGGCTACTGCCGAGGATTACGATGTTGTGCATGGAGGGTTCGATTTTGGAGATAGGAATGAGGCAGGTACTTCGCTGTTAGATTTCGCTAGAGCTTTTAATTTGGTGGTAGTTAACTCGAGTTTTCCAAAGAGAGAGAAGCACTGATCGCATTCTGGAGTACAGTGGCCATGACCCAGATAGACTATCATCTCTGTAGGAAATGTGATAGAGGTCTTTGCATGGATTGTAAGTTCATCCCGAGTGAGTGTCTCACGATCTAACATAGACTCTTAGTTATGGATCTGGGGATCGGGAGGAATAGAAAGAAGAGAGCAGTGTGCAGTCAACCTAGAGTCAAGTGGGGAAACTTGACTAAGGACAAATACCAACAGTTAGGGGAGAGGTCGCTGGCGATGGGTGCCTGGAAGAGTAGTGGGGACACGACTGCGATGTGGGCCATGACAGCAAACTGCATTAGGGAAGCTGCGAGAGAGGTTTTAAGGGTTACAAAGGGATACCCTAGGAGACGTATAGGGGATTGGTGGTGGAATACGGGGGTCCAAGGTAAAGTTGAAGTTAAGAAAGCGGCTTATTTGAAATTAGTGGAGAGCACGAATGAGGAGGAGAAGAAGACGAATTGGGAATGTTATAAGAAAGCAAAGAAATAGGCGAAGTTAGCGGTTACGGCAGCTAAGACTGTTGCCTTTGGACGCATGTATGTGGAGCTTGGGAGAAAAGGCGGGGACAATTAGTTGTACAGGCTAGCCAAAGTGAGGGAGACGAAGGCTGGTGACTGGGACCAAGTAAACTGCATCAAAGACGAGGACGACACCGTACAGATGGAAGACGCCCATATTAGACGAAGATGGCAGACATACTTCCACAGATTATTGAACGAGGAGGGGGACAGAAGCATTGTGTTGGGTGCGTTGAACCACTCCGAGAGTTTTCGTGATTTCGGCTATTCTAGGTGTGTTAAGGTCGAAGAGGTTATGGGAGTGATGCATAAGATGAGCAGGGGAAAGAGCGAGTGGGCCAGATGAGATCCCGGTAGAATTCAGGAAGAGTGCGGGCCATGCAGGCGTAGAGTGGCTCAGTGGGTTGTTTAATGTTATTTTTAAGACGAAGAGATGCCCGAAGAGTGGAGGTTGAGTACAATGATTCCTTTGTACAAGAACAAGGGTGACATTCAAAACTACAATAACTATAGGGGTATCAAGTTGTTGTGTCATACTATGAAGATTTGGGAGAGGGTGGTGAAATTTAGGGTGAGGAAGAGTGTGTCTATATCCGAGAATCAGTTTGAATTTATGTCGGGGTGATCGACTAAGGAAGCTATTCATCTGTTGAGGAGATTGGTCGAGAAGTATAGGGAGAGAAAGAAGGACCTACACATGGTGTTTATATACCTAGAAAAGATGTATGATAAAGTTCCGAGGGAGGTTCTGTGGAGATGTTTGGAGGTTAGCCGCGTTCCGGTAGCTTACACTAGGGTAATCAAGGACATGTATGATGGTTCTAAGACTCGGGTAAGGGAAATGGGAGGAGACTCAGATCAGTTCTCAATAGTAATAGGGTTGCATCATGGATCGTCTCTCAGCCCGTTCTTATTTGCTCTAGCGATGGATGTGCTAACGCGACACATTCAAGGGGAGGTGCCAAGGTGCATTTTATTTGCCGATGACATAGTGCTGATTAATGAGACAAGGATCGGGGTCAATGCGAGGGTGAAGGTCTAAAGGTAGACCCTAGAGTGTAAGGGTTTCAACTTGAGCAGGACCAAAATAAAATACTTAGAGTGTAAGTTTAGTGACGAGACTCATGAAGCAGACATGGATGTGAAGCTTGATACCCAAGTCATCCCTATGAGGGGTAGTTTCAAGTATCTCGGGTCTATAATCCAGGGTAACAGGGAGATTGATGATGAGGTCTCCCACCGTAACGGTGCGGGGTGGATGAAATGGAGGTTCACATCTGGTGTTTTGTGTGATAAGAAGGTGCCACCAAGACTCAAGGGTAAGTTTTACAGAGTGGTGGTTAGACCTACTATGTTGTATAGGACTGAGTGTTGGCCAGTCAAGAACTCCGATGTTCAGAGGATGAAAGTAGCATAAATGAGGATGCTGAGATGGATGTGTGGCCATACCAGGAGAGATAAGATTAGGAACGAAGTTATTCGGGACAAAGTGGGAGTGGCTCCCGTGGAGGACAAGATGAGGGAGTTGAGGCTGAGATGGTTCAGACACGTGCAGAGGAGGAGTATGGATGCCCTTGTTAGGAGGTGTGAGAGGCTGGCCATAGTGGGTCTGAGAAGGGGTAGAGGAAGGCCGACGAAGTATTGAGGAGAGGTGATTAGGCAAGATATGGGGCTACTTCATCTCACTGAGGACATGATTCAGGATAGAAGGGTATGGAGGTCGAAGATTAGGGTAGTTGGCTAGTAAGTAGTCGAGAGTTCTTTGTTCTTTTTTAGTAGTATTAGTAGCTCCCTTTTTTTTTCGTTCGCTCTGTATATCGTATGTTCTAGTTTGCTATTATTTAATGTTATTTTTTGTTACTGTTTTTTTTTTGTTGTTGTTGTTATAGTTGTATTTCTCTGCTTTTCCTTATCGTCCTTCGTACCTCTATTTTTTTTCTTTCTTCTTCCTATTTCTCCTTCACCTTTTTTCCTTTCTCTCTTTTAACCTTTTCTTCACCTGAGGGTCCATTGGAAACAGCCTCTCTACCTCGCCAGGTAGGGGTAAGGTATGCATACACACTACCTTCCCTAGACCCCACTTGTGGGATTATACTGGGTATGTTGTTGTTGTTGTTGTTTCTCTCTATTTGGGGTTTAGTTTTCCTATAAAGAATCAGTTAATTACTAACTATTATATTTAATAAGCGTGATGACATCTGAAAGAGTTTTAAGAAAAGGAAAAGTAACTATTGGAACAATCTCAGTAAAAGGCTGCTGGAATGAGAGTAGTGATTACAGTATTTTAAAGTAAAACTGTTTGACACTACTAATTAGGTTTTTTATGCAGGCACCCAATCTAGGAGATAGTGTTGGAGATGGAGTTCTGTCACCAAGTGGGCCAATAAGATGTTTTGACAAAAGTAACTATGAAAATGGAGCAAACAACAATTAGTAATCATTGTTAGGATGAACTGTGTTATTTTTGTGTGTAAATGTTGAATAACTCTCTGCAACTTAAACTTGAATCTTAGATGATGTGGATTTTGGGTATGTTTTAATATGATGAATATTTTGCTTATCTAATTCTCTACGATAATTTATGTTAATTATTATGATGGGTGCTTGATAACATATTATGATTGATTTTGTGCAGAAGAAAGGATGAAGGATCTAAATGTGGAATTAAAAAATTAACATTAAAAAATATTACAATTATGGAAATATAAAATGGCTATAAATTGAAAGGGACAGCAATTACGACGGTTCAAACTGCCACAATAAAGAAAGTAAACAGTCGTACTTAAATATGCATATTGCGGCGCTTTTATCTGTATATTGTGGCGGTTAGACGAAAAATGTCGTATTACACCTTTTGGCGGAAGCCATTATGGCGGGTATGTGGCCCGCTATTAATGACAATTACGGCAGGTCTTAACCCCCGCTATAAGCAAATATGATCGTCATAATTACCCTAGTTTTCTGTAGTGAACTCTTGTTTTTTCTTGACAGATCAAGATGGTTTTTTTCTTGGAGTTCAAAAGGGTAATATATTACATACTCCTACCAACAACAACAACATACCCAGTGTTATCCCACATCGTGGAATTTAGAGAGGGTAGTGTGTACGCAGACCTTACCCTACCTTGAGAGGATAGAGAGGTTGTTTCCAATAGATCCTCGGCTCAGGAAAGCATAAGCACCACATTAATGAAAATATAAACAAGAAGGGACAGTACCAAAAATCCATATAAAAGCATAATAAAAACAATCAGACGTTAATGTGATCAACAATGAAAGAAAACAACGGTTAATCATAAAACCTACTAGCCTCAAAAAGCAAGACTATGCTAATACTATTGTTATGAACACTCTATACTACCTACTCTACTACCCTAATATCCTCGACTTCCATACCTTTCTATCAAGGGTCATGTCCTCGGTTAGCTGAAGTTGCGCCATGTCTTACCTAATCACCTCTCACCACCTATTCTTTGGCCTACCTCTACCTCTTCGTAAGCCCTCCAATGTCAACCTCTCACGCCTTCTCACCGGGGCGTCTGTGCTCCTCCTCATCACATGACCAAACAACCTAAGCCGCGCTTCCCGCGTCTTGTCCTCAATAGGGGCCACACCCACCTTGTCGCGAATAATCTCATTTCTGATCCTATCTAACCTGGTGTGACCGCACATCCATCTCAACAGCCTCATCTCCCCTTCATCTTCTCGACATGAGCGATCTTGACAGACTAACACTCAGCCCCATACAACATCGTTGGTCTGACCACCACTCTATAGAACATACCCTTAAGTTTTGGTGGCACCTTCTTGTCACACAAAACACCGGAAGCGGATCTCTATTTCATCCATCTCGCCCCAATACGATGTGTGACATCTTTATCAATCTCCCCATCACCTTAAATAATAGACCCAAGGTACTTAAAGCTCCCTCTCCTATGGATGTGCGAGTCCAGCCTCACCTCCCTTTCCCCTCCTTGAGTCTCGCCACTGAACTTACACTCCAAGTATTCTGTCTTGGTCATGCTCAACTTGAAACCTTTAGATTCCATGGTCTGCCTCTATACCTCTAATTGTGTATTCACACCGTCTCGCTCTCGTCAATCAATAGAATATCATCTGCAAATAACATGCACCATGGTACCTATCCAAGTACGTCAATCACCAAAGCAAACAAAAAAGGGTTGAGAACTCATGTTACTCTCCAAGTGAATGGATATGTTTATGTGCACCTAAGAATGGAAGTTACATGTTTAAACGCGTAAAAGCTAACCTTTTAGTATCTTTGTCATTTATGAAATATACATAGTTGAAGTTTGTTTATATGCGTCTCTTTTTAAAGATAATGTAAGAAATTTAGGGGCCTGGAACTCAATGAGGGTGTTATAAGATGCTAATCTTATAAACTGGTCAAATTAGCTTATAAGTACTTTTAATTTATTTAAGCATTGATAAATACTAAAATTACTTATAAGCCAAAATTGGTAAGAATTCATAAGTTAGATCTCCCGTGGCTCATAGTAATTTTTTTTCTTATAAGTAGTTTCTTTGGTTCACCAAAAACGAGTTGTTTCCTTGATCTTCTAATGATTTCAAGAAAAGACGTACGTATATTTATCAATTTCATCGTTTCGTGTATGATCAATCTGATTGTTCTACAGTGCTTCATGTTTTTTTGGTGAATCAATTTGGATATTTTCTGTGGGTCAAGTAGGTGGATCTATTATATTGAAAGTTCCTCAAAAGCCACAAATGATTTCACTAAGTTCAAGTTTGACTATTAAGATTACGAAGGATCAGATGCCACTAAGAAAACATTTTATTTTATAGAAGTATATCTTAATACACCACATTGCACTTATGTATCCATGTTTTATAGTTTACAACCAGGAGCGGATCCAATACAAGGAATCGGGTTCAGTTGAACTCATAACTTTTGTTGAGATGGACGAAATAACAGTTGGTAATAGTTGTGTACATCACAGCTTAGTGGGTGATAGAGGTGTAGGATAACAGCCGTGCATGTTAGCGGTGGTTAGTTATGTTAGTTATTTAGTCGAATTAGTGGTCAATTGCTAAGTTAATTAGCTCAAATATGTGTAGTACATATAGATTAGCACTGTAATAACTGAGCAACTTCCTTAATGCAATTGAGTGCATTTCTCTACAGAACCGACTTATTTCTCCTCTTCTTCTTCTTCTTCTTCTTCTTCTTCTTCGAGACTTACTAGGAGCTAAAATATCGTGTAACAATGGCATGATTTAATTTGGTATCCGAGCTTGAGTAGATCAATTGGAGCACAATTCGATTCTCATTTGTGAAGTCAGAGAGATAGGTTTTTTTTTTGAATTGAAGGAAATTCTCTAGAAGCTTTGCAGCTCAACATTGGCGACACTAGATATTGATAATCCCAGGCATCCTCTATTTTTACAGTCGTCAGATAGTCCTAGTAATGTGATCATTTTGATTCAGCTGAAAGGATCTGAGAATTATTCAGTTTGGATCAAAGCGATGGTGATTACACTGCGACCAAAGCGGAAGCTAGGGTTCATTGACGGAACTTGTACAAAATGTCAATTCACTGAGGATCTGCGAGAGGACTGGGAACGAGTTAATGCAATAGTTCTAACATGGATAATGAATACTGTTTTGCCAAATTTGATTACTGGCATCGTTTATGCTGATAATGCTTATGAAGTTTGGGTAGATTTGGAGGATCGTTTCAACAAAGTTAACGGATCTAGAGTCTACAATCTCCAACGAGAAATAGCCACAATTTCTCAAGGTACTTCAAGTATTTCTGTTTATCATTCTAGACTGAAATCTCTGTGGGATGAGTATGGATCCTTAATTCCATCTCTACCTGTTACTGTTGGAACAAAGGATTTTATAGAACACCTAGATCAACAAAAACTATTTCAATTTCTAATAGGATTAAATGAGTCATATGGTGCCATTCGAAGTCAGATCTTATTGCAATCCCCATCACCCTCAGTGAGTCGTGCATTTGCAATTTTGATCAATGAAGAAAATCAGAGGAAGGTCTATTTGTCTAATTCACAAGTCAATTTAGGAAATGATATAAGTGATTCCATAGCATTCATATGTACTAGGGACAATCCAGCAAAATTTAAGAGGTTTGGTAATCTGTACTGTGAATATTGTCGTCTAAAGGGTCACACAAAAGATACTTGTTACAAACTCCACGGCTATCCATCTGGTTTTGAGGGAAAAAGGAACCAGCAATATAGACAGGTAAATGCAGTGGTAAATGATGAAATCATGAACAGGAGAATGCTAAGCACGGGGCTAAGGCTGAAGGACATCAAGGAATGGCTAATTTCTTCACTAAGGAGCAGTATGGCCAGATAATGAGGTTACTGAACAAGGAGAATTAAGAAGGTTACAAGGCTAACATGGCAGGTAAAGATGTTTCACAATCTTTTGAAAATTGCCAGGATCCTTGGATCATAGATACTGGAGCAACTAATCATATGACTTCAAATCATAATTTGCTGCATGATGTGATTAGTTTGCCTAAACATAAGAGAGGTAATTTACATCTTCCAAATGGTAAGTCTGTTCCAGTTACATATCAAGGTAGTTACAATCTCACAGGAGATGATACAATCCATGATGTGCTATGTGTGCCTGAGTTTAAGTATAACTTGTTGTCAGTTTCAAAGTTAACAAGGGAGCTACTGTGACGACCCGATTGGTCGTCTTAATAATTAACATCCCGATCCCCTATTAACTATTTTCCCCAAGTCTATTTTTGCTTAATTGAATTGTCGGGACATTCGGTTTTAAGTTTCGAGGAGTTTTGGGATATTTAGTCCCTAAATGAGAGCTTAAGTGTTGGAAAGTTGCCCGTAGTCAAAGCAGTGTGAAGACGGCCTCGGAATGGAAATATGATGGTTCCGTTAGCTCTGTTAGGTGATTTCAGGGTTGGGAGAATGTTAGGAATGTATTTTGGAAGGCCGTAGCTCATTTAGGCTTGAAATGCCGAAGTTTGAATTGTTGGAGTTTCCGGTCCAATAGTGAATTTTTTATCCGAGGGTCGGAATGGAATTCTGGAAGTTGAGTAGTTCCGTCATGTCATTTGGGCTGTGTGTGCAAAATTTTAGGTCTTTCGGATAAGTTTAGACGTGTTTCAGCGTCGGATATGAATTCTAGAATTTTCCTAAGTTCTAGGTTTGAAACATAATCGATGTTTCTTATGTTAAGAGACGTGTTTTTGAGGCTCGACCTAGTTCAAATGAGGTGCTAGGGTTGGTTGGTGGTTTTGTTTAAGCTCCCGGGGGCCTCGGGGTCCTTTCAGATGCTTAACGGGAGAAATTTGGGACTTAGTTGCTGTTGAACCATGCCTCTTCAGGTGTCTTCGCACCTGCGAAGGTCTTGCCGCAGGTGCGGACTCGCAGGTGCGTGGGTTTGATCGCAGGTACGATAGAGGGGGTGGCTGACCAGTGGTCGCAGGTACGACCTGGGTTCCACAGGTGCACGACTGGAGGCGCGACCAAACGATCGCAGGTGCTGCCCCAATGCATCTTTAGTGAATTTTGCACCTGTGATGTTTCTTCCGCAGGTGCGGTGATCAAGTCTGCAAGTGCGGATTGCCTGGGTATTTTATTCCAAGAATCCGAGAGTTTGGTTCATAATTCCAAAAATCAGGTAAGAGCTCTAGAGGTGGCGATTTTCAGTGGGTTTTGAAGAGAAGGATCATAGGTAACGTTTTCTAATCCTAATTCATTGTTAGACCATTGGAAGAAATGTTCCCAATCCGAAATTTTGAAAAATTGTGGGGTTTTTAACATCGGGTTTAGATTGTTTCTGGTTAAACGAGTTCGTGAGTGAATGGGTGCTTAAGATGTTATTTACGATATGGAATTGAATTGTATAGCTTTGGGCCATTTGGATTCGGATACTCGTGGCAAACGTGTGATTTCAAGTTGATTTTGAGCCGATTCAAGGTAAGTGGCTTGTCTAACTTTGTGCGGGGGACCTTTCCCCTTAAGATGTGATATTTGGTAATTGAATGCCACGTACTTGAGATGACGAGCGTGTACTTGTGCTAATTGTTGAAAATCCAGTCTTACTTTAAATATTTAAACTGAGTTTCTCTCTTACCTGTTTTATTCTGTTTGAAATTATAGTCTATGTTAGCTTAGAAGATCATGCCTAGTTGCCCAAATTGCCTATCTGCTTAAATTGCTTTAATTGTACTACGTGAAGCATGTTAGGCTAGATTTACTTGTTGCCTTGTATTTTTGCACTCTAAATATGAATGTTTTCTTGTTGTGGATGCGTATTTACTTTGGTACTGCGGGTTAGATTCCCGATAGATCCCCCTGCACATTTACTTTGGGACTGCGGGTTCGATTCCCGATAGATCCCCCTGCACATTGATAGCTGGACTACGGGACAGTATCCTGGGAGATCCACTGGACAGTTGTGAAAAGGACTACGAGACGGTATCCCGTGAGATCCTTCGGATATACATATGATGGACTACGGGACGGTATCCCAGGAAATCCTTCGGATATACATATGATGGACTACGGGACGGTATCCCGGGAGATACTTTGGATATATAGATGATGGACTAAGGGACGGTATCCCGGGAGATCCTTAGGATATACATATGATGGACTACGAGACGGTATCCCGGGAGATCCTTCGGATATACATATGATGGACTACGGGACGGTATCCCAGGAGATCCACCGGACAGTTGAGAAAAGGACTGCAGGACGGTATCCTGGGAGATCCTCATTGTTACCATTGTTATTATGCTATACTTATTCCGGGTTTACTCTATTCTTGTGTTTAGTCGTTGCCTTGTTTGACCTGTCATATTTCACTGATGTACTCATTATTACCGCCTGTTTTCATACTTTAAATTCCTATCATATTGTTGATCTCAGTAGGGCCCTGACCTTCCTCGTCACTACCCGACCGAGGTTAGGCTTGGCACTTACTGAGTACCGCTGTGGTGTACTCATGCCCTTTATTGCGCATGTTTTCATGTGCAGATCCAGGTACCTCCACTCAAGCGCACTATCCCCGAGGTTGAGAGATACAGTAGAGACTTCGATGTATATATGCCGCGTCCGCAGGCCAGGAGTCTCTATCTTATTCAAGTTTTTTTTGTGAAAAGTTTATCCCTCCTTTCAGTTGTATAGTTATTCTGGAGTTAGAGCAGTGTATTATATTTTGTTAGCCTGTGGTTCTCGTGAGTTTCCAGGTTTTTGGGTGATGTTGTAGACTTCTGTATTATTTTGGGTTGTATATGCCAAGTGGCCTTTATATACAGTCTTCCTTTTAGATTGTTTAGCTTTATTTTACTTACTTATTTCCGCATTGTTAAGATTACCTAGTCATAGGGACTAGGTTCCATCACGACATGTTCACGGAGGGTGAACTGGGGTCGTGAAAAGTTAGTATCAGAGCTCTAGGTTCATAGGAGTCACGGAACACAGGCCGGTTTATTAGAGTCTCGCTGATCGGTACGGAGACGTCTGTACTTATCTACGAGAGGCTATGTAACTGTTTAGGAAAAATCTTCACTTCATTGAATTCCTTGTCGTGCAATATCTTTTGACATCAATTATAGACCTCTGCTTTCTATTCTCTTACAGATGGTGAGGACACGTGCTACTCGGGACGATCAAGCACCCGTACCCCCTTCAGCAGCCGCCAGAGGCCGGGGTCGGGGTAGAGGCCGAGGACGCACACGTGGTGCAGCGAGAGCACATGCGTGAGCTGCCGCCGATGTACCACCAGCAAATCCAGTTGAGGTCCAGACACCTGCCACGTCTACTGCCACTACTACTCCACCTCTTCAGGAGACATTAGCTCAGTTTATATCCATGTACACCACTCTGACTCAGGCAGGGTTGGTTCCCCTTGCTGCAGCCACATCTCAGGCTGGGGGAGAAGCACAGACTCCCACCGCCCGCACTCCTGAGCAGCGAGTGCATGTGGAGCAGGTCCCAGAGATTATTCATGTAATGCCTGTAGTGCCAGCTCAGCCCGAGGAGGGGTCAGCTGCTTCAGAGGATGAGCAGCGGATACTTGAGAGGTTCAAGAAGTATGACCCTCCGGTATTCAGTGGGCTAGCATCAGATGATGCCTTGGGATTTCTAGAGGGCATGAGTACCTTTACTACCTTCCAGCTTCCTGGGGCCGCCTACGATTGGTGGCGCACCTATGAGTTAGACAGTCCAGACGAGGCTACTTCATTGACCTAGACCCAGTTCTCAGATATGTTCCTAAGGGAGTTTGTTCCTCAGAGCCTCAGGGATGCATGGCGTGCAGAGTTTGAGCATTTGCGCCAGGGTTCTATGACAGTTTCAGAGTATGCTATCCATTACACCAGATTGGCTAGGCATGCACCGGTTTTGGTTACTACTGTGCGCGAGAGGTTTCGCCGGTTCATTATGGGTCTTACCCCACCCATCAGATCTAGCATGGCTCAAGAGTTGGAGATGGACATTCCTTATCAGCAGGTAGTGAGCATTGCTAGTAGGATCGAGGGTATGCTCGCTAGGGAGCGAGAGGAGAGAGAGGCCAAGAGGTCTCGAGAGTCGGGCCACTACTCTGGTTACCGTACCCCAGCAGTAGGTCATCATGGTAGGGGTTATTTGATCCGCCCAGTTTATTCAGCTCTTCCGGTAGCCAGCAGGACCCCAGCTCTACCCAGGCCTCAGGATCCTTACTATGCACCTCCAGTTTCTAGCGCGCCTCCTACGCGGGGTTCTTTCAGGGGTCAGTCTAACAGACCTGGCCCTAGCCATTCACAGCCACCACGTCCTCCTAGAGCTTGTTTCGAGTGTGGTGATACACGCTATATGGTTAGGTAATGCCCCAGACTTGGTAGGGGTGCATCTTCACAGACTTTTCAGCCATAGCGTGCTCAGCAGAGTTCTCAGGCCATGATCATAGCTCCAGCTGCTACCCTATCTGCCCAGCTAGCCAGGGGAGGAGGTCGGGGAGGTAGAGTTCTCCCTAGAGGGGGAGGCCAGACAAGATATTATGCTATTCTTGCTCGTACCCAAGTTGTTGCCTCTGATTCTGTCATCACAGGTATTATACTGGTTTGTCATAGAGATGCATCGGTTCTATTCGATCCAGGCTCCACGTACTCTTATGTGTCTTCTTATTTTGCTCCGGATTTAGGTATAGCCCGAGATTCTTTGGGTTCTCCTGTTTATGTTTCTACTCCTGCGGGAGATTCTCTTGTTGTGGACCGTGTTTATCGGTCATGTTTGGTTACTATTCATGTTTTTGAGACCAGTGCGGATTTATTGTTACTCTATATGGTGGATTTTGATATTATCTTGGGCATGGAATGGTTGTCACCCCATTATGCTATTCTTGATTGTCATGCTAAGACAGTGACGTTGGCTATGCCAGGTATTCCGTGTGTTGAGTGGAGTGGTACTTTATATCACACTCCCAGTAGAGTTATCTCTTTTCTTAGAGCTCAGTGTATGGTTGAGAAGGGGTGTGCCACGTATGTGGCTTATGTGAGAGATGTCACTATTGATACCCCTTCTGTTGATTCAGTACCAGTGGTACGGGATTATCCCGATGTGTTTCCAGCTGATCTTCCGGGCATACCGCCCGATAAAGATATTGATTTTGGCATTGATTTGTTGCCGGGCACTTAGCCAATTTCAATTCCTCATTACCGTATGGCTTATCCTGAGTTGAAGGAGTTGAAGGATCAGTTACAAGAATTGCTTGATAAGGGTTTTATTCGACCTAGTGTTTCACCTTGGGGTGCTCCTGTCTTATTTGTGAAAAATAAAGATGGTTCTATGCGCATATTTATTGATTATCGCCAGCTAAACAGGGTTACAGTAAAGAACCGCTATCCCTTGCCTCTTATTGATGATCTATTTGACTAGCTTCAGGGTGCACATGTATTTTCTAAGATTGATTTGCGCTCAGGTTACCATCAGTTGAAGATTCGGGAGCCGGATATCTCGAAGACTGCTTTCAGGACTCGGTATGGCCATTAAGAGTTTCTAGTTATGTCATTCGGGCTGACTAATGCCCCTGCAACATTTATGCATTTGATGCACAGTGTGTTCAGGCCATATCTCGACTCGTTCATCATTGTTTCCATATATGATATTCTTGTTTACTCCCATAGTCGGGAAGATCATGAGCAACACCTGAGGTTAGTGCTTCAAACCTTGAGACAGAAGAAGTTGTATGCAAAGTTCTCAAAATGTGAGTTCTGGTTGAGTTCTGTGGCATTCTTAGGCCACGTGGTATCGAGTGAGGGCATTCGAGTGGATCCGAAGAAGGTAGAGGCCGTGCAGAGTTGGCCCAGGCCATCCTCAGTTACAGAGATTTGCAGTTTCCTTGGCTTGGCGTGTTACTACCGCCGTTTTGTGGAGGGATTTTCTTCGATTGCAGCCCCTATGACTAGATTGACCAAGAAGAGTGCTCCTTTTCAATGGACAGAGCAGTGTGAGGTGAGCTTTCAGAAGCTCAAGACAGCTTTGAATACAGCCCCAATCTTGATATTGCCTACTGGTTCGGAGTCTTATACAGTTTATTGTGATGCCTCGCGAGTTGGCCTTGGAGCGGTGTTGATGCAGGACGGTAGGGTGATTGCCTACGCGTCCAGACTGTTGAAGATGCATGAGAAGAATTACCCTGTCCATGACCTTGAGTTAGCTGCCATTTTTCACGCCTTGAAGATCTGGCGTCATTATTTGTACGGTGTGCCTTGTGAGATTTATATTGACCACCGGAGTTTGCAGCACATATTCAGGAAGAAGGATCTAAATTTGCGCCAGCGCAGATGGTTAGAGTTGCTAAAGGACTATGACATCACTATATTATACAACCCGGGGAAGGCCAATGTGGTGACCAACGCCTTGAGTCATCAGGCGGAGAGTTTGGGGAGTTCGGCATATCTTCATGCAGCTGAGAGGCCTTTAGCCTTAGATGTTTAGTCCTTAGCCAGTCAGTTCGTGAGATTGGATCTTTCTGAGCCTTGCCGGGTATTGGCTTGTGTGGTTTCTCGGTCTTCCTTATTCGACCGTATTAGGGAGCGAAAGTATGATGATCCTCATTTACTTGTCCTCAGGGACACGGTCAAGCACGGTGATGCCAGAGATGCGACCATTGGAGATGACGGGGTATTGAGGATGCAGGGCCAGATTTGTGTGCCCCATGTTTATGGGCTTCGGGAGATGATTTTGGTAGAGGCCCATAGTTCGTGGTATTCCATCTATCCAGGTACTACGAAGATGTATCAGGATCTGAGGCAGCATTATTTATGGCGAAGGATGAAGAAGGATATAGCAGAGTTTGTAGCCAAGTGCCTCAATTATCAGCAGGCCAAGTGTGAGCATCAGAGACCGAGAGGGTTACTTCAACAGATTGAGCTTCCCGAGTGGAAGTGGGAGCGGATCACAATGGACTTTGTGGTTGGACTTCTTCGGACTTTAAAAAAGCATGACGCTATTTGGGTGATTGTTGATCGGCTGACCAAATCAACCCATTTCATTCCGGTACTGACTACTTATTCATCGGAGCGGTTGGCAGAGATATATATTCGGGAGATCGTTTGTCTGCATGGTATTCCAGTTTCTATTACTTCAGACAGAGGTACTTAGTTCACTTCACGGTTCTGGAGAGCCATTCAGCAGGAGTTGGGTACCAGGATGGAGTTGAGCACAACATTTCATCCTCGGACGGACGGACAGTCCGAGCGCACTATTCAGATTCTTGAGGATATGCTTCGTGCGTGTGTGATTGAGTTTGGATGGTCTTGGGATCAGTTCCTGCCATTGGCAGAATTTGCTTACAACAACAGTTATCAATCCATTATTCAAATGGCGCCGAATGAGGCTTTATATGGCAGGAGGTGCAGATCTCTGGTGAGTTGGTTCGAGCCGGGTGAGGCCAGACTATTGGGCACAGAGTTGATTCTGGATGCATTGGAGAAGGTTAAGGTGATTCAGGATAGACTCCGTACAGCCCAATCCAGACAGAAGAGTTACACGGACCGGAAGGTTCGTGATGTTTCATATATGGTCGGAGAGCGGGTTCTGCTTCGGGTTTCGCCTATGAAGGGCGTTATGAGATTTGGGAAGAAAGGGAAGTTGGTCCGAGGTTTATTGGCCCTTTTGAGATATTGAGGCGTGTTGAGGAGGTTGCTTATGAGCTTTCCTTACCTCCCAGCTTGGTAGGAGTTCATTAAGTTTTTCATGTTTTGATGCTCCGGAGGTATCACTGTGACCCGTCCCATGTCTTGGATTTCAGCTCAGTCCATTTGGACAAGGATCTATCATATGTTGAGGAGCCTGTAGCTATATTGGACAGGCAGGTCAGGAAGCTCAGGTCGAAGAACATTGTTTCAGTAAAGGTTCAGTGGCGGGGTTAGCTGGCCGAGGAGGCGACCTAGGTGACCGAGCAGGATATGCGCAGCTGTTACCCTCATCTTTTCACTACTTCAGGTATGTCTTTATGATCGTTCGAGGACGAACGAATTTTTAAGTGTAGGAGGATGTGACGACCCGGTCGGTCATCTTAAGAATTAATGCCCCGATCCCCTGTTAACTGTTTTCCCCAAGTCTATTTCTGCTTAATTGAATTTCCGGGACGTTCGGTTTTAAGTTTCGGGGAGTTTTGGGATATTTAGTCCGTAAATGAGAGCTTAAGTGATGGAAAGTTACCCATAGTCGGAGCAGTGTGAAGACGACCTCGGAATGGAAATTTGATTGTTCTGTTAGCTCCGTTAAGTGATTTCAGGGTTGGGAGCGTGTTCGAAATGTATTTTGGAAGTCCGTAGCTCATTAGGCTTGAAATGCCGAAGTTTGAATTTTTAGAGTTTCCGGTCCGATAGTGAATTTTTGATCCGAGGGTCGGAATGGAATTAAGGAAGTTGCAGTAGTTCCGTCATGTCATTTGGGATGTGTGCGCAAAATTTGAGGTCATTCGGATGAGTTTAGACGTGTTTCGGTGTCAGATGTGAATTCTAGAATTTTCCTAAGTTCTAGGCTTGAATCTATGGATAGTCGATGTTTTTGATGTTAAGAGACTTGTTTTTGAGGCTCGACCTAGTTCAAATGAGGTGCTAGGGTTTGTTGGTGGTTTTGGTTGAGGTCCGGGGGGCCTCGGGGTCGTTTTGGATGCTTAACGGGAGAAATTTGGAACTTAGCTGCTGCTGAACCAGGCCTCTTCTGGTGTCTTCACCCCTGCGAAGGTCTTGCCGCAGGTGCAGACTCACAGGCGCGTGGGTTTGATCGCAGGTGCGATAGAGGGGGGTGGCTGAACAGTGGTCGCAGGTGCGACCTGGGTTCCGCAGGTGCGGGACTGCAGGCGCGACCAAACGACCGCAGGTGCTGCCCCAGTGCATCTTTAGTGAACTTTGCACCTGTGATGTTTCTTCCGCATGTGCGGTGATCGATTCCGCAGGTGCGGATTGCGGGGGTATTTTATTCCAAGAATCCGAGAGTTTGGTTCATAATTCCAAAAATCGGGTAAGGGCTCTAGAGGTGGCAATTTTCAGTGGGTTTTGAAGAGAACGATCATAGGTAACGTTTTCTAATCCTAATTCATTGTTAGAACATTAATCCCCGTTGATTTCTTTAGTTTAATTATCAAAAATGGGGCAAAACCATAGGAAGGGAAGAAATGTTCCCAATCCGAAATTTTGGAAAATTGTGGGGTTTTTCGCATCGGGTTTAGATTGTTTCTGGTTAAACGAGTTCGTGAGTTAATGGGTGTCCGAAAAATATAACTTTTACACGATTCCGAGTCGTGGGCTCGTGGGGCGTTTTGTTCATTTTACATAATTTCATGCTTTAGCTTTGAATTAAATTGTAGAATCAGTTGCGTGAGATGTTATTTACGATATGTAATTAAATTGTACATATTTGGGCCATTTGGAGTCAGATACTCGTGGCAAACGTGTGATTTCAAGTTGATTTTGAGCCGATTCCAGGTAAGTGGCTTGTCTAACTTTGTGTGGGGGACATTTCCCCTTAGGATGTGATATTTGGTAATTGAATGCCTCGTATGTGAGGTGACGAGCGCGTACTTGCGCTAACTGTTGAAAATCCAGTTTTACTTTAAATATTTAGACTGAGTTTCTCTCTTACCTGTTTTATTCAATTTGCAATTATAGTCTATGTTAGCTTAGAAGATCATGCCTAGTTGCCCAAATTGCCTATCTGCTTAAATTGCTTTAATTGTACTACGTGAAACATGTTAGGCTAGATTTACTTGTTGCACTATATTTTTGCACTCTAAATATGAATGTTTTCTTGTTGTGGCCGCGTATTTACTTTGGGACTACAGGTTAGATTCCCGATAGATCCCCCCGCACATTTACTTTGGGATTGCGGGTTAGATTCCCGATAGATCCCTCTGCATATTTACTTTGGAACTGCGGGTTCGATTCCTGATAGATCCCCCTGCACGTTGATAAATGGACTACGGGACGGTATCCCGGGAGATTCACTGGACAGTTATGAAAAGGACTACGGGACGGTATCCCGGGAGATCCTTCGGATATACATATGATGGACTACGGGATGGTATCCCGGGAGATCCTTCGGATATACATATGATGGACTACAGGACGGTATCCCGGGAGAAACTTCGGATATACATATGATGGACTACGGGACAGTATCTTGGGAGGTCCTTCGAATATACATAGGATAGACTACGGGACGGTATCCCGGGAGATCCACCGGACAGTTGAGAAAAGGACTATAGGACGGTATCCTGGGAGATCCTCATTGTTACCATTGTTATTATGCTATACATATTCCAGGTTTACTCTATTCTTGTGTTTAGTCATTGCCTTGTTTGACCTATCTTATTTCACTGTTGTACTCATTATTACCGCTTGTTTTTATATTGTTGATCTCAGTAGGGCCCTGACCTTCCTCGTCACTACCCGACCGAGGTTAGGCTTGGCACTTACTGTGTACCGTTGTGGTGTACTCATGCCCTTTCCTGCGCATGTTTTTCATGTGCAGATCCAGGTACCTCCACTCATGCGCACTATCCCCGAGGTTGAGAGATACAACAGAGACTTCGAGGTATATCTGCCGCGTCCGCAGACCAGGAGTCTCTATCTTATTCCAGTTTTTTTTTTTTGTGAAAAGTTTATCCCTCCTTTCAGTTGTATAGTTATTCTGGAGTTAGAGCAGTGTATTATATTCTGTTAGCCTGTGGTTCCCGTGAGTTTCCGGGTTTTAGGGTGATGTTGTAGACTTTCGTATTATTTTGGGTTGTATATGCCAAGTGGCTTTTATATACAGTCTTCCTTTTAGATTGTTTAGATTTCTTTTACTTACTTATTTCCGCATTTGTGTTGTTATTCCGCATTGTTAGGCTTACCTAGTCATAGGGACTAGGTGCCGTCACGACATGTTCACGGTGGGCGAACTGGGGTCGTGACAGCTACAGTGCTCAGTGAACTTTTTTCCAACATTCTGTGTATTCCAGGACCTGTACACTGGGAGGATGAAGGGGATTGGTAAGGAGAAGGGTTGCCTTTATCTCTGGATCCCAAGGAAGATAGATAGAAATAAGGAAGCACAAAGAGTTAGGAGTTGTCTTAATGCAGAAATGAAGACTATACACACATGGCACACAATGCTTGGACACATACTTGCGCTGGTTATGAAGAAACTGGACTTCTTGAAGAATAAAGAGATATCGAGTTGTAGTTTTGAAAATGTACTGTTTGTCCATTAGCTAGACAAACAAGAAAGTCTTTTACTCTTAGTAATAATAGGGCAGCAGAAATTTTTCACCTGGTACATATGGATATTTGGGGACCATATAGAGTCCCTACATATAATGGAAACAAATAGTTTCTAACACTTGTGGATGACCATTCAAAGATGATTGGGTTTTTTTGATGAAATTGAAAAGTGATACAATTGTCTTGTTGAAATTTTTTCTCAAATTAGTACATGTACAATTTGGGAAGCATATTAAGATGTTAAGATCTGATAATGGTGCAGAATTCTTTAGCACAGAAGGCAAAGAGTTCTTAGCTGACTGTGGGATTGTTCATCAAAGTAGTTGTCCACACACTCCATAACAAAATGGAATGGTGGAAAGGAGACATATGCATATATTAGAAGTTGCAAGGGCCCTAAGGTTTCAGGTTGGGGAGACTGTGTACTAACAGCAGTCTATCTTATAAATAGAGTGTCATCCTCAGTTCTAGGAGGAAAATCTCCATATGAAGTCTTCCATAAAGCCAGGCCAAGCTTGTTACATTTAAGAACAATGGGCTGCTTATGTTATTCTACAGTTACAGAAAAGATTGATAAGTTTTCACCAAGGGAAATAGCAGCAGTTCTTATGGGATATTCTACATCACAAAAAGGTTATAGGCTTTATGACATCAAAGGGAAGAAGTTCTTTGTGAATAGAGATGTAACTTTCAAAGAAGACTATTTTCCTTTTCAATCCATTAAGGAAACTAAAGAATCTCCAATGTTCCTAGAGTTACAGGATGATCCGATAGTTCATCAAGCTATTCCAACTCAATGGGAGACTCAGCATACATAAGAATTGCTTAATGATTTCAATACACATGTAACACTGCCTAATGAACCACAGGTTGATCCAGTCAATAAAAATGAGGCAATGGGAAATTTTTATCAGCCATTTGCAACTCAACAATCTACTGCAGAGCTTGAATTACAGCTCGGGAGGTCTACAAGGGGTTCTAGACCTCCAACATGGTTGAAGGATTACATCTGCCTAGGATCCAGCAGCTCCTCTTCACATTGTGTATATCCATTGACAAACTACTTGAATTATAGTTCTATCTCACAGGGATATAAGTCATTCCTAGCTGCTATATCATAAGAGGAACCTTCATCCTATGTGGAAGCCGTAAAGGATCCAAGATGGGTTGAGGCTATGAAGTCAGAAATTGATGCACTTGTACAAAATAATACCTGGGAGGTGGTTGACATACCTAAGGGGAAAGTTCCTATTGGATGTAGATGGATGTACAAAATAAAGAACAAATCAAATGGTGAGGTTGAGAGATACAAAGCCAGATTAGTTGCTAAGGGGTACATTCAACAAGAAGGCTTAGATTATCAAGAGACGTTTTCTCCAGTTGTCAAGATGGTCACAGTAAGGGCAGTCATTGCATTAGCTGCTCTTCATCAGTGGAATCTTTACCAAATGGATATCTATAATGCTTTTCTTTAATGTGAATTAGAAGAGGAGGTTTATATGCAGCTGCCACCTGGCTTTGGTAGTCAAGGGCGGAATAAGTGTTGCAGACTACTCAAATCCCTTTATGGGCTTAATCAAGCATCAAGACAGTGGAACTTGAAGCTTACAGAGGCTATTTCATAGGCAGGGTTTTCTCAAAGCAAACATGATCACTCTCTTTTCACCTTGAAGAAGAAAAGCAAGTTGGTTATCATTCTTTTCTACGTTGATGATCTTCTGATCACAGGTGATGATGAGACTCTAATACAAGAAGCAAAAACTACATTGCACAAAGCCTTCAAAATCAAATACTTGGGGTCTTTGAAGTACTTCCTGGGAATAAAAGTAAGCAGGTCTCAGAAGGGGATATTGTTGTGCTAAAGAAAGTATGCAGTTGAACTAATAGCAGAACTAGGACTAACAGGTCCTAAGCCAACTGTGACACCAATGGAACAGAACAGGAAATTGACAAATGTAGAGTATGATGCACAATGTAATCTGAATGATGATCCACATCTTACAGATGTGAAGGGGTATCAAAGGCTTATAGGGAAGCTTCTTCATCTAACCTTCACAAGGCCTGACACTGCCTATACAGTGAATACCTTGAGCCAATTCATGCAGGCACCTAAAAAATTTCATTTAGAAGCAGCACACAGATTGGTGAGATATATTAAGAATGAGCCAGGTCTAGGCATTCTACAGAAGGTGACATGACCTTGAAGGATTATAATGATGCAGATTGGACTAGATGTCCTAACTCAAGGAAGTCTGTTACAGGGTATTTGGTGAAATTTGGAGACTCTTTGATATCATGGAAGTCTAAGAAATAGAATACAGTTGCAAGAAGTTCAGCAGAGTCAGAACATAGAAGTATGGCACTGACAGTCTCTGAATTGATTTGGTTGTTAGGTGTGTTCAAAGAGTTAGGAGTTGTAGTTGTTACTCCTATTCATATTTCATAGACAGCAAATCAGCAATTCAAATAGCCAACAATCCAGTATTCCATGAGCGCACAAAACACATAGATATAGATTGCCATTTTATAAGTGAGAAGGTGCTAGGAGGATTAGTGCATCCCATTTATGTTCCAACAGAGGATCAAGAAGCAGACATACTAACCAAAGGACTTGGAAGTGTGCAGCATTATCATCTAATGTCCAAGCTAGGTGTTTTGAATGTGTTTACAACACCTAGCTTGAAGGGGGGTGTTGAGATGGACGAAATTAGCTTGTGAGAGCTATGTACATCACAGCTTAGTGGGTGATAGAGGTGTAGGATAACAGCCGTGCATGTTAGCAGTGGTTAGTTATGTTGTTAGTTAGTCGAATTAGTGGTCAATTGCTAAGTTAATTAGCTCAAAGATGTGTAGTATATATAGATTAGCATTGTAATAACTGAGTAACTTCCTTAATGCAATTGAGTGCATTTCTCTTCAGAACCGACTTATTTCTCCTCTTCTTCTTCTTCTTCTTCTTCTTCTTCTTCTTCTTCTTCTTCTTCTTCTTCTTCTTCTTCTTCTTCTTCTTCTTCTTCTTCTTCTTCTTCGACTTCTTCTTCTTCGATACTTCCTAAGAGCTTAAATATCGCGTAATAATGGCGTGATTTAATAACTTTCTGTGTGGAACATGAATTTATATGTAAAATAGATTAAAATTGCAGCAAATAGTAGATATGAACTCATAACTTTAAAAATATAATGGACTAAATACTAAAAACTTCAAAGGTAGAACTCATAAATTTTAAATCATGGACCTACCTCCGTTTACAACTGCATAGCCCCATTATTTTTTTGCATCAGTTTATGCTGTCCGTATACATCATTATACACTTATTTTAATGTTGTATTTTCATCTTCTACGAACTTCAATTGACAAAAAAATCACCAAATAACTCAAATCTTCACCGAATAATTTCAAATTTTAACTACAACTTCAAAATGACATTCCTACAAATCACAATCATCAATTTATGAAAACTTTTAACAAGTCACAAAACTCATTTATGAATTTTCAAGACTTTAGAAACCCCAGCAAAATAATTTTCAAATTTTCACTTAAGTTCACCCCACAATGTTTAAATTTGTGATGATAAATATGAATATCACTCTCTAATCAGTTTTTAACACAATATTTTGACATCCTTTTAATTGGTGAAAAGAAGTCTCAAATTATACATACAAAATAGGCTAAATTAGGTAAGAAAGAATAATATAAACAAAAATTGGTTGGGAAAGTACCCACCTATAGTTCCTGGTAATTGCTTCAAATTTCAAAAAAGAATATGAAAGTGAGATCCGTTTAGAAATGCAGTTAAAGTTTTCAAACGGTTTCTAAACCGCCAAATTGCCCTGACACCATTTATGACATCAGCCACTAACTACATGTTCTCTTGTTAACCATCTCTAGTTCCGATCCACAATGTCGTCTACTGAGATTTAACTGGCAGCCCCTTCCGCTCCAATTACACCAAAATGTGTCGCAAATCAAGACGTTCTTCCAAAGAAAAGTCCCAGAGTTAACAACTTGGAATTTCGTCCTCTACTTCCTTGGTCCACTGGTCTATTCGACTGCTGCCAAGATGTACACAGTTGTAAGTTGATATAATTTTTAAGAAGCCCTCGCGCGCTTTATCCTTCAATTTGTTTCCCGTTCATTTTGAAGTATGTTGTTTTACATAGGTTGCTTAACATGCTGGTGCCCGTGTATCACATTTGGCCGTGTAGCAGAGATTGTTGACAGAGGATCAACTTGTACGTCTCAAATGAGACATGTTTATATTTTCTTTATTCCAGTAATATGCAAGCACTATGTGATCGATGGATCATTTTTTCTGTTTGGTTAAACTATGCAGCATGTGGGGTGAGTGGTGCACTCTACTTATTAATTCTGTGTGTGACGGGGTGCTCGTGTTTGTACTCATGCTTCTACCGTTCCAAATTAAGAGGACAATATTTTTTGGACGAAATCCCTTGCACTGATTTCTGCAGCCATTGTTGTTGTGAGACATGTGCGTTCTGTCAAGAGTACAGAGAACTAAAAAATCAAGGCTTCGACATGGCCGCAGGTCTTTTCTATCTCCCTCTTTTATTTTGAGAATATAATATAATTAATTATAAACAAAATCAGTTACTTAAAAAGCAAGATATATTTCACCCCATAATTACTGCTAAAAGCTGCGCCAAATTGAAGTGGTTCTTCTTTATTATATTTACATGGATGATGGATCTAACCGTACATTTAATTGGATAGGTTGGTATGGAAACATGGAAAGGTACTGTAAAAGAAGAGGTGAGTTGCCTCCATCGGTTCAAACTGGAATGAAGCAATAGGTTAATAGCCCCTATGGCTACTGTATTAATATATCCTTGTATGCCTAGCCAGCAGTCTGCCAATAGCATTGCTAATATATAAGACATATGTCTAGCAATCTGTAGCTCAGGTTTGTTTCCCTTGCAACAAGAAGTGGAAGTTGGATTCAGTTGTGTAATTTTACATTGTTTGCAAGTCTTTTTCAATTTCTTCAATTGGCACTAAATGACTAGGCTGTTTGCTATGAATGCCCCTCTCTTGCCCTTTATGCAAAAACAATGGCAACTTAAATATGTAAGTTTTAATAACTAAAACAATTAGAAAGTAGTATTACTGTTATGATTTTTGTGGCTAGAGCTGCCTAAGAAAGGAAATAGGACATGAGGAAACATATTTATTGGTGAAGCTTAGTGTTGACCTTTGATTTTTCTATTTCTGAGTTACTGGGCTCTGTCACACTAACAACTCATGTTTTACCTTGACAGATCAAGATGTTTTTCTTTTCCAGGTTCAAAAGTGTCGCATATAATAATACATGAGATAGTCCTTCTATATACATCTAAGACAAATAACTACTCATGTTACTCTCCAAGCGAACAGATATATATCTGCTTATGTGCACCTAAGAAAGGAAATTACATGTTTACACGCGTATAAGATAACCCTTTCGTATCTTTGTCATTTTTGACACATAGATAGGTAATGTTTGTCCCTGCGCATCTCTCTTATAAGGCAAATGTAAGAAATCTGGGGATCTGGGACTCTATATCCTTCAAATACAGATCCAACAACTAATCATTTTTTATTATTTGTGCTGATAAATTGAACTTTGGACTGATCATGAATTCAGACATGACTTGCTTGTTGCTGCAAATAGCACCGGAAACTTTAAGATTAAAATTTAAAAGCTATCAATACTTTGAATTGACTTTCACAAGATATGCAAAGTCATCCTTCAAGCACAGGAACATCTATTATATCATTGCCAATCAGTTGTGAACATACTTTTTAATTGAGGCTGAAAAAAGGCTGCCACAGTTGTCACGTCCCCTCGCATAATATATTCCCACCAAATGGAAGTTAAAAAGTTGAAATATGTGTGATGCAGGCATGTATGTATGAGATGAATAATTTAGCTACTAGAAAAGAAACTCCTTTTCTGAAATTATCTTTAATGAGGAGTAACATATCCTTCTAAAGGTTTGAATAATTAACCCAAGCACCATTTTTAGCTTCTTCTAGAAAATGATTCCTGAATCCCAAACACCATTGCAACTTCCTGTTTTGGACATTTCCCAACCATTAAACTCATCTACTCTATCTTCTCTTGCTGCTGCCTGCAAAGAATGGGGCTTCTTTCATGTTACTAATCATGGAATCTCCAATGATCTTTACACAAAAATTCATTGCCTCTCCAAACACCTCTTCAACCTCCCTTCTGAGATCAAACTAAAGGCAGGTCCTTCCTCATCTCTGAAAACTTATACTCCACATTTCATAGCGTCTCCCTTCTTTGAAAGCCTTAAGGTATCTGGACCAGACTTCTTTGACTCTGCTAAGGCTTCTGCAGATACCCTTACTGCTGAAGGGAATTCGGAATTCAGGTAATCAATATAATGCTCGTTTAGAACATTTATTAAATTCTCCTTTTATTTAATGTCTCTAAGATTGATATTTTTCTCCTTTCTTAGTGAAATAGTGCAAGATTATGGAGGCAAAATGACAGAGTTAGCAAAATTCGTCCAGAAAACTGTATTGATGAGCTTGGGAGAAGAAGTTGGGATGAAGTACTATATCTCTGAATTTGGTAGTTGCCATGGATACTTGAGGATAAATAATTACTCACTCCCAGCCCCGGAGGGCGTAGAAGAGGAAGTTGAAGGTCTTGGTATGCACACAGATATGAGCTGCATAACAATTGTCTACCAAGATGAATTAGGTGGCCTCCAAGTAAGATCAAAGGATGGGCGGTGGGTGGATATTTTGCCATGTGAAGGAACTCTTGTGGTAAATATTGGTGACATGTTTCAAGCTTGGAGCAATGACAAGTTAAGATCCTCTGAGCACCGTGTCGTTTTGAAGAAGCCAATAAATCGCTTTTCATTAGCTTTCTTTTGGTGCTTTGAGGATGAGAAGGTGATCTTGGCACCTGATGAAGTAGTTGGTGAAGAGAATTCAAGAATCTACAAGCCATTCGTTTGCTGTGACTATTTAAAGTTTAGAGTGAACAATGAGAAAGGTAAATTTGAGAAAGTTGGTTACACAGTTAAAGATTTTGCAGGGATTGGATTTGAGTAAAAGTAGAAGACTGGTTGTCGTTCTTTAGCTTGTATATCTCATATTCCATCATTGCAACATAGGTATCTAGGAGTTCTGTTTGTTACAATATAGTATTCTGGCTTGCTATTTGATGAAATTGTTTGCAAGTTACTTGTAATTGCATTCATTGAATGATAGGAAGACGTATTAAGAAGGCTCTGACCTGACATAGTAACTGAATGCATGTACAGTTGGAAGTCCAACTTCCAACTCATGTTTTTATATTTAAAACATATTCTAGTTTGCCCAATTGGCATGTTTGGTTTTTTTTTTAATTATCAACAAACGCAAAGGGCATATATATTCTAGAACCAAAAATAAATTATCAGTTAATTTATTTCTGAAAGCTAAATAATTGTCATGCTCAAACCGTACTCTCATACCACCAGCAAAGGTGGATCCCAGATTTAAACATAAAACTTAAAAGATTCAGCAATTAAGGTTTGTACTTTTGAACTTTTTGGTTCAAAACTTAATATTGAATTTTAATGATTTATCAGATAAAGTTCTATTCAGCTACAGCAGAGATATTATATGACGAAGTGAAGCCAACAATACAAGCTATCAAAATCGNTTCCTACAATATAAGCGAATAACTAAAGGAACCTTATTTTATATAAAGTTCTATTCAGCTACAGCAGAGATATTATATGACGAAGTGAAGCCAACAATACAAGCTATCAAAATCGGATTGACCAGAGAAATGATAATCCCTGAAAAAATTGATATTCAAGAAGAAATACCGAAAGTAGATATTCCTGAGATTCAATTGAACTCATCAAAAATAAGCTCCATCCGCCTTTTTTTTTGGAAGATCCAGAAAAGTAAGCAAATCCTACTTAAAGGACCTTTTTGCTGATAGGATATAAAGAATGGATAAATCATCTTTCAAAAGATTAAAGTACCAAAAGTTGGTTATCATTCAACAATTTAGAACTTTGTCCTCTAGCAGTAATTAGTTTAGACTGTATAAGCATCTTTCTATCTGATAATCAAAAGCATAATGTTGATATAATATGCTACGCACCAGGGGAAAAAGACCTTCACTGCAACTTAGAGCGCAACCTATAATGTTTTCGTCCTCTAGTAGTACATTTAGACTGTATCAGCGAGCATAATGTTGATATTCACCAGAAAAATAACTTTATTAGAACACAACCTATAGTTATCATAGTGATGCCTCTGAATACATTATGGTTAAGTAACCATCATATGCTTTAATTTAATGGTGGATTTAACTGTGTGGATTCGACGAATCATTTGGGGGGGTCTGGAAAATTATTAATATACCCATAAAGTTAATACACTGTTTTCGTTTGGCGAGCACATTGCAAATAAAATACTCTTAACTAGAATGATCAATTTGTCACCACTCAACTTTAATCTAGTTTCTTTATTTTAATAGGTGATGATTGCTTCCCACATGGGTTTGCTTAGGGATCCTAATAAAATCAAATACAAAAATCACCATTAATTGGTTTCTTTCCTTCTTTGGCTGGATTCTGTGGGCTTTACCTTTTTTACTTGTCACGTTTTCGGGACATAAGCAACTTTTGGTATTCTTATCAGTTATCAGGTGTGTCTGGGGCCAATCTGGCTACCCTTTAGATTTTTCAGATGTCGTTTTATCAAAATATCAAACTGAGTTCATAAAAAATCCATAAGATGAAACAGTATTCATAATTTTTTCTTAAAACAATAAGCATCCAACTCAAAATCTTAAGATAATTATTTGCATTGGCCAAAAACCCCTTAATCACATATTGGTTGGAGAAATTGGAAAGAAGAGTAGTCAAAAAGAGAAGGTTACATGTAATGCAGAGTTGTTTTCTGATTTTGGAACTGCAACTATACGTTATGCAGTTTAAACCTGAGGGCTGAGATGTATTTAATATACCAAAACATTTTTCGTGACCCACTTTTAGTAGTAAAACATTTTTTAATTTAAAAAAGTATCGGAGTCAAACGGGAAGTGTGGGAAGTGTTCGTGTAGTTATGACTATTGATAGGTTATAAGTACCTTCGTTTTATGTTTTGTGATCTAACAAATTTATTGTCAAGAACCAGATAAGGAACCTATTTCACTTTTGGTACACATTCTCAAGCGCATGAAAACAACCTGACTTAAGCTGGAGATAGTTGTCATAACTTCAGAAGTTAAAGAATCAACGCAGGAAACAAATGATCTTGGGTTTCCCTGGTGACTGTACTAAGTCAACTCTCCACAGTTGGAAAGTGACTGACTGCACTGCACACGCAAACAGTATAGCAGAGTGCAGCAGTCATTTCCATTAAGAAGGACCTTGTACCATAAAGTGCTTACATCATTCAAGTGACGTCATCAATGTTATATTAGCATTAATCCAATAACAAAACATCACTTGAACACTAGAGAATTTACTCAAGCACTCCAAGTGATTGATTATCAAGAACAACGATTCTCCAATGCATCAAGAACAAAGCACAATGCTGCTACGGACCGGTTCCCACATCAAGTCTTTGTATGTCCATAGTAGAGTTGTAACTTTGTAATAGATCTTCATTATAATTCCTATTTAGCTTGTCTAGAAGCATTGATTTGGAAACCTTTGTAAATCATAAACTTCAGTGTTTGTGTCGTGACTAGAGTTAGTCATGTGGTGAAGTCTTTCTAATAGGTGTATTACAAAGTGGCTTGTAATAGGATTAAGTAGTTAATTCTAGGTTACATAGGTTGTAATCTAAAAGTTGCTCAATAGTGAAGTTGAAATCCTACAAGTGTAGGTCATGGTTTTTAATCCCGTTTAGCTAGGAATTTTTCACGTAAAATTCTAGTGTTATTTACATTCTGGTGTGTGTGTAGAATCTTTGAAAACTAATAGAGAACCTGGTCTCTATACAGTTTGGCGGACCTCAAATTCTATCAATTAGTATCAGAGCAGGTTCTTTCTATCAGGCTAACATCTAGAAAGGATCCTCATGGTTGCTCCACCAAACTTTGAAGAAGGTCAGTCTACTTACAGGCCACCTAGATTCAATGGTCAGTACAATGGGTGGTGGAAGACTTGGATACACGACTTCATCATGGCTGAAGACTGAGTTGTTGGATGTTATTTGTGACGCACCCTTTGTCCCTACCAAGAAGCTTGGAGATCGAGCTGTAGCAGTTCCCAAGACAAGGAAGGAGTTAAATGATGTTGATCAAAAGTCCATAGAGAAGAATTTTCGTGCAAAGAAATTTCTTGTATGTGGAATAGGTCCTGATGAATACAACAGGATATCAGCTTGTCAATCAGCAAAAGAATTTTGGGATGCTTTGCAAATAGCACATGAGGGAACCACATAGATGAAGAAATCCAAAATCGACATGCTCACCACTGAATATGAGCTCTTCAGAATGAAGGACGAGGAATCCATCCAAGATATGCACACTCGATTCACCTCCATCATCAATGTGTTGCACTTTCTTGGTGAAATCATTCCTAGGAACAAGCTCGTAAGAAAATCCTTATCGTGAGGCGCAGCTCTTGGGAAAGTAAATTAAACGCCATCACTAAGGCAAAGAATTTGCAGACACTGACCATAGAAGATCTTGTTGGAAACTTGAAGACTTATGAAATGAAGAAGAAGGACAGTGAAAGAAGAGAATCCAAAATGGAAAAGAACCTGGTTCTTAAGACAGAAAGCAAAGACTGAATTGGTGAAGACAATTATAAGGCATACCTGATAAGAAAATTTCAGAAAATGGTTCGCATGAATGGAGGTATTCCAAAAAAGGTAGTTCTAGCAAGCCAAAAAATTATGACATTTGTCATAAATGTGGCAATTCAGGACACTTCATCAAGGATTGTCCTCTCCTAAAGTAAGATCATTTCAAAAACAACTTAGATAAATCAGCCAAGAGGAACTCGATTTCTAATAAACGCTTCAAGAGAAAGAATGTCGATGACAATGTTGTGAACCAAGTTCTTGCTGCATGGCGAGACTCCTCTAGCGAGTTTGAAGAAGAATATGATCATGGTGATAGTTCAATGATGGCAGTGGAAAGCGAAACAACTGAGTATTACTCAATCTATGCTTTGATGGCTCAATCTGATGAGATGAAGTTGACGACAATGATGAGGCAAATTTTCTGGATGTTCAGAGAAAACTGAAATCTTACTCTCCTAAAAAGCTCATGTCATTAGAAAATGTATCAATTGATGCTTACCATAGTCTTATAAATGATAAAGATACTCTAACTATGAAATTAGGAAATGTTGAACAAACCAGAGATAACCTGGTAGTTATTGTAATTGATTTGAATGGAACGATAAAGAATATGAAAAATGAAAAGTATGCCTTAACCGAGAAAATAACTAGCATAGAACATGAAAGAGATTACCTATGGTTGTAGTGGTTGACTTAAAAGAAACCATTGAGTCTGTTAGTAAAGAAAAAGAATCCTTAATTAAGAAAGTTACTAATATTGAGCAAGAAAGAGATGACCTAGTTGTGGTGGTAGTAGACTTGAAGGATGAAATTGAGGAATTTAAAATAGAGAGTAGGCCTGGAAACTCTGAAAAGGGAAAGGAAGTTGCAAGTGAGGAACACATTAAGCTTGAAAATGAGTTGATTTTGGTAAAGACCAGTTTGTGTGCTGAGCTTGAGAAAAACAAACAGCTTTAGATAGAAATAGGACGAGTAAAAAGTGATCTTGAAAAATCTCTTAAGTGGACCTGGTCCTTTGATTCTATTACTATCATGTATGTTAACAATGGGGAAAACAGGCAGGAAATTGGGTTTCAAAGGGAGAAGGCTCCCTACAACCCTGATAGCAAGTATGTTATTGTACCCGACAATTGGTTGTGTACCGACTGTGGTAACAATGGGAATCTCAAGGAAAAATGCACTGCCAAGGTTCAGTCTCATCAGAAAAATTAAATCTTTGCTGAGAAAGTAACTACTACTAGAGGACCTGGTCCTTTACATAGAAAACGCATATTGCCTGCTTGGACTAAGAGAGCTCTCATTCATCCTTTTCCTCACTACAAGGGACCCAAACTTGTTTGGGTTCCTAAATCTAACCCTTGATTTTATTGTGTAGGGAGCAGTGAAAGGGAGCAGCCAACTGTGGTACATGGAAAGTGGCTGCTCTAAGCACATGATTGGAAATACAATTGATTTTCTTTGAAAGCCTGTAAGGAGGGACTGTATCCTTTGAAAATTGAAAAAAGGGATACATTCTGGGAGTTGGAAGGATCAGGATGTCACTCACTCACTCAATTGAGAACGTGTACTATGTTAATGGCCTGAAGTACAGTCTCTTGAGTGTCTCCCAAATATGTTACAAAGGAAATACGGTGGAATTCTTGTCTAAGATATGCACAGTCACAAACCTTATGACTGCTATCGCGCCCCTTTTTTTCCTCGCACGGGTCAGGTGCAGAGAGATCGGGTTTATAACATTTTGGACAACTCCTTAAAGGAATAGGTTTAAGGAAGAGTCGCCACCTAACGATTTTGTGGTGCGTTAGGGCACCTAGAGCAGATAACACATGAACTATTTTGCATTACCAGAGATTGGGTAAGAGCTTGAAGTTATCCTAAGGGGAAGGTGTTAGGCACCCCTCAAGATCCACAATTGTGGGTCCCAGCCAAGAAGTTTTGTGAATTTGGATGGTAAACAAATAGCAAGTAAGGTTCATATAAGAGGGGATTTCAAACAAGTATGAAAATCTTTAAAAGTTTTGGGAACCATGTACGTGCCTTGACAATTGAGAGAGAATTTCCCTTTTGCTTCGTCTTGGTGAGGAAAGATCTTCTTTAACACCAGTTGCCCCGGTGTGAATCGTCTAGGCTTGACTTTCTTCTTGAAGGCTCTGGTCATTCTGTTCTGATATAGCTGACCATGACAAACTGCGTTCATTATTTTTCTGTCTGTGAGGGCCAATTGCTCATAACGGCTTCGTACCCACTCTGCATCGCTGAGCTCGGCTTCTTGTATGATTCTCAGGGATGGAATTTCGACCTCGGTAGGAATAACGGTTTCTGTACCATAAACCAACATGTAAGGAGTTTCCCCAGTTCATGTGCGGACTGTGTTGCAGTATCCCAGTAAGGCGAATGACAGCTTCTCATGCCATTGCTTGTGCTTCTCTATCATCTTCTCAATATCTTTTTGATATTCTTGTTAGCAGCCTGATGTGTGGCTAGAATTCGTGATTTTAAGCATTATATACCTCGCATTTTATGTGCTT